>JASAMY010000414.1:0-12801 GCA_030248085.1 Paralinhomoeus sp. GSCO2_6 | reverse complement strand
GTTGGTCTTCGTTCAGTTACGTCTGCTCATGCCAAGTTTGAAAAAGAGCGGTATTCAGGCATGCCCCTCTGGTTTCTGGCCACTTCCACATTGTAGCTGATCAACTTCAGTTTGAACAAACCATGTATTAAATCTGAACCAAACGCAGCAACACGTCACATATTCGGCGTTTTTTTTGTGTAAGCCATGTCACTCAGTCAAGCCCAAGCACAAACGTCCATCAACTCAAATCTCGTCTCTAACAAGTCGTTATTATTGCTTATTCCCATGAACCTGACACTGCCAAAGAATGTCTTGCAGTGCTAAAATTTGTTGCATGTGGGTTGGTGACGATGTGCATGTGTGCGCGCATGCATACGTGTGCATGTGCTTATTTCTCACATTCAATCTGTGTAAAATGTCAGCCAGTTCCAGTCGCGGGTATTTTCGCTGCACATTTATTTCCATTGCGGGCGAATACAAAACACGCCGAATATGTGACGTGTTGCTGCGTTTGGTTCAGATTTAATACATGGTTTGTTCAAACTGAAGTTGATCAGCTACAATGTGGAAGTGGCCAGAAACCAGAGGGGCATGCCTTAATACTAGTGATGGCAACCTACCTAGCTAGGTTACCTACCTAGTAGGTTACCTAGCCTTTTTTCGGCCTAGGTAACCTAACCTAACCTACCTAGCGCGAAAATCGAGCTACCTGTACCTAACCTACCTACCTAGATTTTGCCGTTACCTACTAGGTTACCTACCTAAGCAAAAATTCGTGGAGTCAAAAAACGGATTCGTGCAAACTGAAACATTTTGCAGATACAAGTAGGCTAACGTGGCCATTGTTTACGTTTGCGGCTGTCAAATTTGATTCGTTGTTGTATTGATGTTGGCAAGAAGATCATTTCTTTGTCCGCTGCGTCTCTGACGAGATATTCGTAGCCTTGTCTACATTGTAGTCCATTGGACGTCTACAGAAACTAAATAGTTTTACTTCTGCTCCTCAAGAACACCTACTGAATCGGTGGGCGGGCGGGTGGCTGACCCAAGACTAGACCCTCAAATTTGACGTGATACAGGGTGGCCCACGGATGATGGACGCTCTTTGTTTTGCCGCCACAATTGTATACTTAAATATACTTAAATTTAGATGTGTGCCAAGCGAAATTGCGTTTGGTCAAGAAAACTTAAAGCTACACAGTCTCAAAGTGTGCAGCCTGATTATAAAGGGAGATTACCGTAATTTTTAAGTACCGAATTATCAAGGAGATACATACCGTACGTTCACAAGTCCAACAATATAGAGGAACTGAAAGAGTCCATTGTGATGGCATTCGATAGCTTGGAAAGTGATTTGTGCACAAAAATTTGCAGATCCGTCGTGGCACGCTGCGAAAAGTGCGAAGTGGCTGTCGTATGTAAAAGTGTTCGCTATGTAAAAGTGTTCGCGTACACTTTCACATAGCCTAGACGCATGGTTATGTAAAAGTGTTCGCGTCCATTCCAGTATGTTTCCTCTGCTGCATCCTATGAGGCGTGCAGTGTACAGCTCAGCTTCAAATAATTGCTTAGTGTGAGTGATTGTGTGTGTGTGTGTGATTGTGCGCAGTGTGTCTACATCGATTCTACATCGGCCCCGGCTGCTATTGCTTTTGAACATGGCAATATCAAGCAACACCGTGCCTACGTGCGTACAAAGCCTGTGCAAGGCAACGGTGGTGCACGTTTGAGTGTTCGTGCAGACGATAAAATGCCGCACCCCCTTCCCGCTGATCCAGATGAAGATCACCATCCAGCAATTCATAGTGATCGGTCCAAGATTTTCAAATCTGCATGCTTTGCATCTACAACAACCGCGTCTTTCAGTTTGAGCCCCGTGCCCGAGCCTGCTCAAAAGTTGTGGGCAGTAATGGCGTTCATTGCTGTCGTCAGCAGCAGCAATACGTTGCATGAAAATGGTCGTCGTTAGCGCGTCTCACGCGCGTTTAAAGCTTAGATGCACTCTAGAGAGGGAGCATAATTACATTGACACGAACACTTTTACATAACTGTGTACATTGCCTATGTAGAAGTGTACGCGAACACTTTTACATAGCGAACACTTTTACATACGTCACCGGCGGCAGTTACTTCAAAAATCAGTGATCTGTTTGGGGTGAAATAAAATTGATTTTGTAAACTAAATGCAATTTCGCTTAGCACACATCTAAGTTTAGGTATTTCAAACATATATTCCAAGTTTCAGCTCGATCGAAGCACTGTAGCAGTTGTGGCGGCAAAACAAAGAGCGTCCATTATCCGTGGGGTGCATGGCAGATGGAGTGCATGCTAGCATATGCGAGCATGCGTGCAGGTGTGTACGCGTATGTCTGTCGGCGCGTGCGCGCGTGCGTGCGTGCGTGCGTGCGTGCGTGCGTGCGAGCGTGCGTGCGTGCGTGCGTTCGAGCGTGCGTGCGTGCGTGCGTGCGTGCGTGCGTGCGTGCGTGCGTGCGTGCGTGCGTGCGAGCGTGTGTGTGTGCGTGCGTGCGTGTGCTCAATGCATAGTGCTGGCAATCACAGCTCGGAAGTTTACAGTACATGCATGCAATATTGCCTGACACTTGACAGCTTGGAGTTACCTAAATTACCTACCTCATAGCCTAAAGAATTTGCCCGATTACCTACCTACCTAGCAGAAAGATCTAGCTTACCTAACCTAACCTACCTAAGGCCTTTTGGCAGCCAGTTTTACCTAACCTACCTACCTAAAAATGAAAAACGTCAAAATTGCCATCACTACTTAATACGCTCTTTTTCAAACTGGACTTCAACACAAGAGCGTCACATATTCACCTTTTTTGCAGCCACCTGCAAATTTTTCCTTAATATTTTTTTCATAAAATTTGTTTTAATTAAAAAAAAATTAAAAAATTGTTATTTACACAAGCGTGACTGTAGGTTTGTTTTTAAATTCGTCTGACAAGGCGCGGCGCGACACGAGCGACACAGTGCAGCACAGGCGAGACTTGGGCGAGCGAGACAGGTGGAGCGCGACGGACTGACTGTACAATGTAAAATCAGCACGCGAGCACCGTGGCGCAATGTACAACACACACACCGTGTACAGACTGGCTAGACGACACCTATAGAAGGAGATTTACTGTCTAGCCATTTAAAAATGTGACAAGATTTTGATTTGTTTGAAGTCGTTTTTTAAAGGAAAGTAGAGAGGGGGCGCTGACCGTATTTTTAGACAGAGAGTTCCACGCTGGAATTACTCGATTGGAGAAAAAGTTTGAACGATACAGTCTGTTTTGTCTTTGTTGGACGAGTTTGAATGGATGACCACGTGTATTGCGATTAGGCGCTTGAACGAAGAAGTCTTCTATGCGCAAGGCCGTGAGGCCATGGAAGATTTTGTAGACCATTATCAAATCATTATGGAGTCTACGAAGTTCTAAGCTGTCCAGTTTGATAAAGCGACATCTTTCAGGGTATGATATATCGCTGAGGCCTGGCAGTCGTTTGGTAAATCGCCGCTGAACTGATTCAACAGTTTTTATATTTGTTATGGAGGAGGGATTCCAAACTACCGAGCCATATTCTAGTCCTGCTGCGTACAAAAGTGCAAAAGAGTTGTCTTAAAAATAGAATATTGCGACTTTTAAAGCAGTTTAAGATCATGCTTGCTTTGACGGCAGCTGTGTGAGAGACTCGCTGGCAATGTTCAGAGAAGCGAAGATCTTTTGAGACAATGACACCAAGATCTCGCATTTCTTGGGTGCTGTTTAAAGTAACATTTCCTTGATGGTATTCACGCTGAGGATTACTGTGTAGCCCCAAGTGGAGAACTTCACATTTTTGTATAGCTAGTTGCAACTGGTTCTGTTCAGCCCAAGCTTGGATGCTGTCCAGAGATTCCTGGAGAAGCGTTTGCTGTTCAACTGTTTTGCAGTGGAAGTAGAGCTTGCAGTCATCAGCAAATAACTTGACTTTTACCGCGTTTGGTACGACCTTCGGCAGATCATTTATATAGAGGAGAAAGAGTAATGGGCCAAGCACTGAGCCTTGAGGAACACCGCTGGTAACAGGAGACAGTGACGAGTAAGCATCGCCTACTCTGACCCTTTGCTCTCTGCCTGTTAGCCAACCTTCTACCCAGGCACAAACCCGTTGATTAATTCCGTATGCCTGTAATTTGCGTAACAATTTGGTATGACTGACAGTGTCAAATGCTTTAGCGATATCTGGTAAGTATGCAACATCAACTGGCTGACCGTTATCTAGGTCGGCTGTCCAATCATTGAGGCATTCGAGTAGTTGCGTTACTGTACTGTGTAGGTATTGTAGTTATTGTAGGTATGTACCCTTCCGACATTTGGCGACTGGTTGTGGCGAATGTTGTTGTTGTTGTTGGATTGGGGACAACGCTAGGAGGCCGTCAATGGCCCATATAGCATATCCATATCCATGACGCCTTCCTGTCCAGATCGGCCAAAGGCTTTCGGAAAAACGCCATCTATAATCTATGGCAGCGATGGCACGAGAAATTCCATCGAAAGGGAAGTCCTCGGTCTAGTGGGTCCATCAAGAATCGAACCTTGTTCGCGAATGGTCAAGTACTGAAGCCAGCGGACATTTCTGCAATGCTCTTCGCATGTCAATGACGAATGGTTGTGAATTTGCCATCTGGAGTGAGTGTGAGAGTTGTGGGTGTGGCGGAGCTAGAGTTGTTTAGGTTTTTTTTTTCAACCGGTTTTATTTTAAAAAAGTTCGGTATTTTTTAACCTGACTCTCGGTTTTTTTTCGTGAAAAAAAAAACACTTTTTTCTTTTCTTTGGTTACTTTTTGCTTCTTTTGTGGATAATACGCCAATATTTGTCTGTAACATGTCGCCAATTGCACAAACATTAGTGATGTCCATGTATTTGCAGTCATACTTCGATAGTTTGATAGCACAGCAGCCACCCAGTAGTGAACCAAAAGTCGACAAGGTGATCAAGTGTCTTTAGTGCAACTGGCCAAAAATATGCGCCACATGCGCAAGTTTCGCTGTAAAGAAACGAGCTGAACTGCTACATCGTTGAATGCGGAACATGGTCCGCATCGTACATGTTGTACATGGTGTACGTGTACACACATGTCCTACACATGTTCGAATACTCTCTACTTGGTCCAGGTTGTTGTTGTTGGATTTGGGGCGACGCTATAGGAGGCCTGTCAATGGCCCATGTAGCCTACCCATCTCCATGACGCCTTCCCGTCTACAGCCGTATAATTAGCGGAAGACTTTCGGAAGAACGCCATCTGTAATCTAGGGCAGCGATGGCACGAGAAAATCCATGGAAAGGGAAGTCCTCGATCTAGTGGCGCCATCAAGAATCGAACCCAGGACCTTGCGCGCAAGAGGCCGGTTTTTTGCCACTAGGCCATGCCGCTGCCTTGGTCCAGGTTACGTTCTGAGGTAATTTTGACAAAGTTTCAAATAAAACGTACTATTTAAAAGAGAGGTATTTTTAAAAAGATAAAAACACCCGAGTTTGCCATTTGTTTTTTTACAACTCTAGGCAGAGAGAAGCGTGTGACTGCAAACTTCGAGAAACGCGGAACAACCAACTAGTGCTCAGCTCATTGCACACATACAGGAGACAGATCGCGCGATCGTTTTCTTGAAATGTTAGAATGTTTTAAGAAATGGCGAGTGGCCGACTCTTGCCAGTTGTCTCAGCTTGCGCGCACTGATTGATCAGTTTTCACTTGTACTGGCTTGTTCCGCATCAAGTAGTTGTGTTTAAAAGCTCAATGCATTTCTGTGCCGATGAATGGGGAGTTTGTAAGTGTGCATACATCAATATGACTGGAGTTCAAAGTCCAACAGCTCTCCTTTTCACGTAGCTATACGAGAATATACAGTCCATTTGCCACGCATTGGCATGAATATGAGGACAAGCAATCGATCATCTTTTTACCGACCTGAAATTAGCATACGGCGGCTACAGGTCCCGACATTGAGTTTAAGGGCTGCGCAAACAGGCAGCCGCTACAAGCGAAAACAGATCAAGTGAACTTTGAGCTTTGCCAGAGCGTACCCTTGGTTGTCTGCGCACAGAAATACATTTGTAGATGCTACGTCATTCTTGGACAAGTGAAAGCTCGAAGATGATCAACTGCGCGCGCCAGCTGAGATAACGCTGTAGGTACATTGAACAGCACCAGCGCCGATGGATTGAACACCACCACCAGCGTATAAAACTTTCTACCAAAAAACCCGGATTACTATCAGCCTGCTCCGAAGATTGCGGTAGTATACTTTTGGAAATTGGATTCTCCTGCTGTTCGCTGAAGAAACTGACTAAGGACTGTACCACTGCTATCATGGTGCGGATTTGTGTGTGCGACACTCCAATGCTGTAGAGTTCTGACTCTCTGCAGGCACTAGAAATTCATTCTTTAGCATCCCTATGGAGCGCGCGGCTTGCCCTATCTATGCACATGGTACAATTTCAAGTGCAACATGTATACACCGCCACACCCACTTGTCACACGCACGCCTGGTACATGTATAGAGCATCGTGAGCAAATATTCGCCGTAGTTCGCATTTCCTACTACTCCAGTTTTGGTGGATTTCTTGATGAAAGTGCCGCCGACACAATTTTCAATAGTGCGCCGCCGCGAAGCACATTGAGCAGTCATTGAGGCGCGATTGCAGCGCTGCTGCGGTCTGCCTCTGTTGGTGTTGGTGACGTCGCTGGCGCTGCTCGGCGGCCCCCTCCAGCCGACCGGCGGGTTCGCGGACGCCGGAGGGCCATCCAATGGCCTGAAACGCCTCTGCAACGAAGGTGTTTTGTCACTTTACTTTGACACCACCACACACGCACAAGGGCGTAAGCAATCACGAAGATCGGGCGGGTCAGCACATACCTGTAACTGTGGGGGGGGGGGGTTACCATCCCAAATATTTTTAAACACCCCCCAAACCCCCCCCCCAAACACAAAAAGAAATTTTCCCTCAGTCTAAGATGATAAAAGTGAGTAATTGTTGGTGTATTTCAGTGCTTTTCAGTGTTATATGCCAAAAAAACAGCTAAATAACGCTGCTTAGACGCTATTTATACCCATTTTTGACCAAAAAGTGTCAGCAAAACTCAAAGAATGGCCAGCTACCCCCCACTTTTTGCTCCAGACACCCCCCCCCTCCCACTCTTCCAGACCCGGTTACAGGTATGGGTCAGCATCAGGTTGTACATAGACATAGGTACCTGCAGTTCTTGACGCTGGCGACGCCACCTTCTCACTAGCAGGGTCCGCGTCCGCCGGAGGGCCCTCCAACGGTCTGCGCCGCCCCTGCCAGGATGGAGGTTGGTTGTCGCCTGACCATTGTCTTACTGTAGTGCTACCAGTTGCGACTATTTTTGGCTCGCAATGTCCCGTCTGTCAGTCAGTCAGTCTGAAATGTCAGTCTTACCTTACTAGTATTCGTTTCTACTAACCTTTCACCCCCTTTCAACACCACCACTGAACACAACGTGGTAAACAAGCCAAGACGCCTACGTATCTACCTAGGTCTATGCCAATTTCCAAGACGGGCATGGAAACTGTTGTTGTTTTTAGCCAGTCCGGCACGTGCAAGCCGATCGGTGGCGGAAATCCCACCCGACAACTGACAGAAGAAGCAAAAAGGCTCTTGATTTGACTGTGATTCAATGGTTATTTCGCAAAGAAACGCTCGAGCGATCTGTTTGTCTCCTGTCGCTGAACATCCACTACTGGACATCTACTGGTTGGGTCCACTCGTAGCAACGCATGCATTTCGGTGAAGTTGCCCCACTCACACTTGTCACACACACACACACACAAAACTCAAGACCGATGATTCCCAAGCATTTGTGGCTGACATGCGAAGAGCATGTCTGTAACCGGGTCTGGAAGAGTGGGGGGGGGAAATGGCCGAATTCTGGCGGGTCTTGAACAAAAAGTGGGGGGATAGCTGGCCATTTTTTAGTTATACGGGTACTTGTTGGTCAAAAATCGGTATAAATGGGGCAAAAAGACGGTGAACATCTGCTCTTGTCGTTGCGGTCACTGCTTTGGGTGTCGTAACAGACAGCGCCAACACTCCCAACACCCCCACGCCACGGTGTCGTGACGTTGTCCGAAAATACGGTAGAAAACTCTGAAAAATACTGTAGAAAACCCGGATAAATACGGCAGAAAAAGGTGATAAATACGGTAGGCGCGAATTTATTTTTTGCTACGTTTTCTAACGATCCCCCTGTTGACCGCCGGTGTGCTCTCTCTAGTAGATGCTCCCATGGGAGCAACAATTATGACTCGCTGTGTCCATAATAGAGTCTCTCAGGGTGGATCGTCTATGGACAAGCCTGCCTTGCATTTGGGATGCATAAATTATCTGGAACTGAAGCACTAGGCATAGTTATCGTCTCTGTGGTTCGAGTGCGTGCGTGCAGTGGGTATTGGGTGGAAGGCTTTTGGGCGCACACCTGCTGACCATTGAATCGATTGATAGAAATTATATGTATTTTTGTAAATTCAAGGAAAATGTACAGATTTATTTACAGAAAAATTAAATTTTTATTTTTGTATGGTACTGTCTGCAAATGTGGGTGTTTCGCCTCCACCGCTTGACACCCGAGAGACGCGCGAGGCTCATCAGAAACGACGCGTCCCCTTTATATCGTGCAATTATTTCGTAGACTCATCATGGGTCTTCAGACCACATAAAGTGAGAAAAAGAAACCACCTTGTCAACAAACCGCGCTTGAAATTCCGCGTCAGTAGTCGTATTCTCTGCCATAATTTAATTTTTGAAATATTTCCTGTAGCTTGCGATATTCTATAAATATTTCTATAAACTTGTAGCGAATTGTTGAATTTAAAACCGTGAATTATTAAATCGTGCACTTGCATTAGACGTGTCGTTGTAGTTCTGTGCGTTCTTTGCATCGTATGTACTGTATTTGCCGATTTAACCGTCATATGAACTTAGTTGTTCAACATAGAATTAATCATGCGCTTCTTCTTGAAGTTTGGTATCATGCATTTAATTTTATATTCATAATTGTGTAGTACTGACATAATGGTTTTCAAAATTCTGTTTTCTTCGAAACCGTTATTTTTGTACTCATTGATGATACATTGTATTCTTCTAATAAAGTCTGATTCGTCTCTAGTCAGCCTAATTATGCGTATAATTTGACCTTTAAGTACGCCATATGGCATGTTCATAGGTACATTGCTCGAGCTTTTGAAAAATCGAGTGATGTTGAAGGTGTAATCATCAGTTTTATTGTATACTGTAGTACTTAGACTGCAGTTAGCTAGGTGCACCGTGACATCAAGGTAATGTGTCAGCTGGTTTGAAACTGTTGTGTCGTTTAATTGTAGTTCATTAGGATAAATATCTTTAGCTAACGTCTGAAAGTCTTCAATGTTTATAACTAGCAGGTCATCCACATACCGAAAGATCGCTTGGTTTGTACGTAGTCTGTAACGACTCAGCCATGTAAATTCGAACCAGCTCAAACAGAGATCAGCCATGTCACAGCTGGTAGCGCCACCTTGTGGACATCCCTTTATTGTTTTGAACTTGGTGTTAGCAAATACCATGTACGAATTTTGTAGTATTTCCTTGCATAGCTGTTTTATTTCGTTTTTGTGCAGGGTATTTGCGCCGGCACCTTGTCTAGCATATTGTATTTGTTCGCCCTTTCTGTACAGGTAGTCGCTTTTGGCATTTTTGTGGCATAGGTCAATTATACCATTAATGCCACTCATAATTGTGTCGTGTTTCAGTGAGGGGTACAATGCTGAAAAATCACCGCTGTATATACGCTTCATGTTGGTCATTGTGCGCAGCTGCTCAACAACCTCAAATGAGCTTTTTACTGAGACGTAACGAGTTTGTCCATTTCTGTTGGCTATCATCGCACAGTACCGCTTAAAGTGCAAAGCGTAGTGACTTAGGTAGTGTTTGCACAGTTTCTCAAGTGGTTTTAAACTGGATTGTCTGGCTGCCACGATAGCTCTGAATGCTGGTGGTCTTTTGTGTAATTTCGGGTTGGCAAAAAGTATAGGCAGAACGTTTCTATTTTCAGGTTTTACACCGTATGTGCTCATGAGACGTTTGTGTTTTTCCAGTATTTGATCCACCGTGTCATTTGTGGGTGTGAAGACTGCATTTCCACGTATAGTAATTCTGTCGTTTTCAATACTAGCCGCTTCAACTCAGGACTCCTGCTTGCAAAGTGCTCCAAAGTGGTTCAATATCAATATTTTCATGTTCTCAGTGATGACTCATCATCAATACAATGTGTCATAAAATCGTGCTGCGAATGCTCAGTTGAAAAGCAACAATGACGAATCTGTAAAGTGCTGCAGCAAAAAGCCAAAGGAAGTCAACCAATGCAACCAATGCACTTCTGCAATACAGGAAAACGTTCCACCTTTTTTGGTGTAACTCTTTATTCAGGAATTACATACCGGTATCTTGGTTTTACTTTGGGAATAGCTTACTATTTGCTTGAATTATGAGGTTATTTTCTTGATCAGCATGGTTGCTTACATTTGCCCAATCCATCCAGCACAATGCATATCATATCAATCATATCAATACGGGGGACCCTTTTTGGGTGTCACCAGGTGTCACAATCCTGGGTGTCACCAGAACCTAGAAGCAGGAGCCTTTGCCTAAGCAAAGCCTAAGCCTAAGCGAAGCCTAAGCGAAGCCAAAGCGAAGCCTAAGTGAAGCCTAAGCGCAGCCTAAGCAAAGCCTAAGCCTAAGCAAAAGCCTAAGCCTGAGCCTAAGCCTAAGCAAAGCCAAAAACTAAGAAAACAGGTATGCGCAATTTGTGCCACATGCTCACGGATTATGCAACCTTTCTCAAATTCAGCCCCTAAATAATGGTGAAATGTTCCAAGCAAGCTACACACAAAATTTCAGCTCAATCGATCCAGTGCAACTAACCCTCTGGACTGTATTGCAGACAAACAGACAAAGTGCTTTGGCAATACAAGTTTTTATTGCATTAATACCTGTAAGGTAAAACAAAAAAAAAAGATAATAAAAAAGTAAGAAGTTTTCTTCATAGCACGAACACATGCAAAACAAAAAAAGTAATAAACAAAACAGTTGCAATTTTCTGTGGGAGAGGTTTGATCCCAGGACCTCCAGCATAGTAACCACTACACCATAAGCACTACACCACTGATCTGTGCTGAACTGCTTTCTAAACACGTCTGATAAGTCAGAAAGCGCAACTCTCTGTGATGCATCGCACACAGAAACTAACACAGAAATAACGAATCTACTGTAGAAGAACATCCTACTGTATCTTTGGATTACTGTAGCAGATTGGAAAATGAATAGCTGATTTGTGACCAGCATTGTCAATTACATATTCTCATACTGTTTTGCACCCCCAATTTGCAACATTAACCATCCAAAAACTGCATATTCAATGTGCTGTATCTTTGTATTATGGTACTGCATTGAAAAATGGATGTGATATTCATGATCAGCATGGTTGATTACATATGTCCCAAGCAGTAGAAAAAGATACCACTGTATCCTTAGATTAGAGTAGTAGATCGGAAAACGAATGGCTGATTCATGATCAGCATGGTGGATTAGATATGTTCATGCTATTTTCACCCTCAACTGGCAACATAAACAATTTGCAATTTGCATATTCATTGTGTCATATCTTGTGATTACGGTATTGCACTGGAAAACGGATGTGAGATTTGTGATCAGTGTGGTCTAATTTTTTACTGCATTTTATATTTTTATGTGGTTACTGCATGAAACTTTAACACAAAAATTGTGCACTATAATAGCAATCACATAAACATGCTGCACACAAGTTTCAGCTCAACAGCTGCTGCCATGATTGAGAAAAGGCAGATTGAGGAATGTCTCCTATGGTATACTGCAGTGGATACTGTATCTAAATTAAATTTTAATAGTGCACTATAATAGCAATCACTTGGACATGCTGCACCCCAAGTTTCAGCTCAACAGCTACTGCCATGATTGAGAAATGGCAGATTGAGGAATGTCTCTGATGGTATGCTGTAGTGGATACTGTATGCAAATTATATTTTAATAGTGCACTGTAATAGCAATCACATGGACATGCTGCACAGCAAGTTTCAACTCAACACCTGCTTCTTGGAATGAGAAATGGCAGCAATGGCTACTGTATGCAAATTTGATTTGGGCAGTGCACCATGATAGCAAACATGTGGACATGCTGCACACAAAATTTCAGCTCAATCCATCCAGTCCAGCACAACTCTCTGTGCTGCATTGTTGCAAAGCTCGAATGATGAAAGCCATTGGTTATGGTGTGGCGCAAATTCAAAATATTTTTTGCGCGCACTTAAAATTTTGGCTATTTTTCAGCTATCACAAGCAACACCCAAAGCTATATCAAAAGTAATCAACTCAATCCATCCAGCACAACTCTCGCAATTACGTTGCAGACACACGATGTGCTTTTATAACAACGTGATAGACATATTGATTGTGCTGTATCTCGTGATTACAGTATCGCATTTGAAAACGGATGTGATATTCGTGATCAGCGTGGTCGATTACATATATCCCTGTCTGATTTGACATGGAAACTTCACGTTTAATGTGATCAATACTGGTTACTGTATGGCGCAAATTCAAAATAATTTTTGATTTGGCTATTTTTCAGCTATCACAGGCAACACCCGATGCTGTAGCAAAAAGAATCAACTCAATCCAAGCAGCACAACGCTTGGGGTCGCGTTGCACACAGACAGACATTGTGCTTTAGTAATATAGATAT
>JASAMY010000144.1:0-12816 GCA_030248085.1 Paralinhomoeus sp. GSCO2_6 | reverse complement strand
CCAGCCATCTCTGCTTTCTCTCAGCTGTTCACGTTCATCGTCAACTGCCTGCAGAAGTTCGTCGAGGACACCGGGGTGCCCGCCTCTCAAGAACTGCCCATCGGTTTTGTCTTCTCCTACCCCTGTGAGATGGTGAGCATCCGCAGTGCCCGCCTACTCTGGTGGACCAAAGGTTTCGACATCAAGGACTGCCTACAGAAGGACGTCGTCAAGCTCCTAGAGGAGGCGTTGGAGCTAAATTCGGTCGGTGATGGGGTGGGGTGGGGGATTTTTGTTTTGCTGGCGATTGCAATTTTTTTGGCAACTGGTGCGTGGGGGGGGGGGGTTGGCGACTTTTCGCTTCTTTTTATGGGTTCGATTCTTGATGAGGCCACTAGATCGAGGGCTTCCCTCTCAATGGAGTTTCTCGCGGAGATCACAGATGGCGTTCTTCCGACTGTCTTTGGCTATTCACGCGGCCCTAGACGTGAAGGCGTGGGTATATGCTATACAGGGCATTGACAGCCTCCAACCTTTGCCCCTAATCCAACAACGGGCGGCTGGTTGCGCAGTTGGGCCAAGGCGTTTTGGTTCCAAGCCGCGAGGTTGCGGAGTTCAATCCTCAGCGTGGCAGGACTGCCAAAAAAACCAGTAACCCCCTTGGGCGAGGGGCTCACGCCAAAAACTGTGCCCCCTGATCGCTGTTCTCATCGGTCTTGTAGAAGGCGGAGGAGGCCAAAGGACCCATGCGGTCCCCTTCTCGCCCGAGACTTCGGTCTCAAACCTCCAAAAAAAAAAGGAACGTGGCAACATCAGTTCCTAATATCTTTCCAGCGCGTCAGCGGTCGCGTGCAGGCGGTGATGAACGACACCGTGGGCCAGCTGGCCTCGGCGGCGCACCACTACGGGCCCGATTGCGTCATGGGAGTGGTGATCGGTTACGGCAACAACGCCTCCTATCTGGAGAGAGGTGGGGAGAGGACATCCGAAAGCTGGACGCGGAGAGGCACGCCTACGCCTACCCCAACATGGTCGTGGTCACGGAGTGGGAGGAATTCGGGGCCAAGGGCGAACTGGCCGCCATACTCACACCCTATGACCGACAGGTGGACGCCGACTCCGTGCACAAGGGCAAGCAGATGTCAGTCAGTCAGTGCGTGCGTGCGTGTATGTACGTGTGTGTGTGTGGGTGGGTGGGTGGGTGTGTGTGTGCGTGCGTGCGTGTGGGTGGGTGGGTGTGCGTGTGCGCATACCTGTAACTGGGTCTGGAAGAGTGGGGGGAGTGAATGGCCAATTCTGGGGGGGTCTGGAGCAAAAAAGGGGGGGGGGGGTAGCCGGCCATTTTTTGAGTTATACTTTTACTTTTTGGTCAAAAATGGGGGTATAAATAGGGTCTAAACAGTGTTATTTAGCTGTTTTATGGTCATATAACACTGAAAAGCGCAGAAATACACCAACATTTACTCACTTTTATCGTTTTAGACTGAGTGAAAATCCCTTGGGAAAATTCTGGGAGGGGGGGGGGGGGGGGGTTTGGGGGGGGGCAGTTGGGTGGGTGTTGGAAAAATAGTGCGGGGCCCCCAAACCCCCCCCCCCCCCCAGTTACAGGTATGTGTGTGCGCGTGCGTCCGCGCTGTCTGATTCTACCTCATTCCTCCTGCCACACGCTGAAATTCGACTGATTTTTCGCTTGATTTTTTTCAATTTCCATTATTTTCTCAAAAAATCTTTTTAGCGTGGACAAGCTGACTGGGGCGCTGTACCTGGGCGAGCTGGTGAGGCACGTGCTATTGGACCTGGTGCAGGAGGGCGCCATTTTCGACGGCAAATCGGCCGAGAGCCTAGAAATGCCTAACGCCTTCCCAAGCAAGTATATCTCAGAGATACTGGGGTGGGTATCTGTTACACTTGGCTTGTCATTACTCTAGTACTGCATTATTGCCCTTTTATTGCCAAAACTCGTTCGAGTTTTGCTGGACATACCGTATTGTTTCTTTAAAATTACACCAAACAAATAAACGCGCTGCAAACTAAATGAAGCAAAAGCGCAAAAAAAAATTGTAGTGATCAGGAGGGCAGCTATCGGAACTGCAGACGCATCTGCGACGAGCTAGAGATCGGTGGGTCATTTTCGAATATTTTCGAAATAGTTAAATTTTCGAATTTTTTTTTTAAATTTCCAGCCTGCCACAGCGCCTCCGACTACGTTTCCTTGCGCGAGATCTGCTACGCGGTGTCGAAGCGTTCGGCCGCCATTACCGCCTCAGGTGGGTGGCGTATTGGAGACGGATTACTGTATCGGGCCTTATAATATTTGGGTTTCCCAATAATATTTCCGTTTTTACCACTCGATAAATTGTACTGACCTGACTGTTTTCAAGCCCGCCCCCCCCCCCCCCTATACATAATGGAACCGGTGTGCTAATAATTTTCCCCCTATTGCGCTTTGGCTTGGGGGGGCTTTGGCTTACTTTGTGTGCAAACACACACCGTTCGGTCCATTGGTGCCCGCTGGGGGTTTAGGGGGGGGGGGGGTATACCCCTGCCCTGGAAGACCCTATCCCGAAAGACTTTCGGGATTACCCCTCCCCTGGCTTTCATTTTCTGGAGCTTCAAGCCAATTTGTCTTGTAAAAATGGCAAAAAGTGTGCCTGCGGCGCTGTCTTTTTGTACTTTGCAGCTTAAAGGTACATAGAAATGGCGTTTAAATCACGTTTTGGACCCATTTTAAGGCGAATAAGTACCATTTTTCGTCAAATTCCGACATATAAAACTGCATCCCGAAAATCCCGAATTACCCACCCCCTGCCTTCGAAAAATTTGGTGATTTACCCCTCCCCTCGCCCAATTTCCGTGGGCACCTATGCTTCGGGCCCACGAAAACCTCCCACCCTGCGGGGCTCCCCGGGTCAACCCCCCGCTCCGTCCCCCATCTGATTCCCACGGGTGGGGGGGGGGGGGATTTCATGATTGGGTGGGAAATTTCATATTAAAATTGCCCTCATGGTGGGTAATTTTCATATGAAAATTCCCCCGTGGTGGGAATTTTTATTGGGGGGGGGCGGATTTTTTAACACCTGGCCTGTTTGGGCTGGTAGACTTCTTTCGAGGAGGGGGGGATAAATGTTCTTCGAGCATGGGGACGTGTATAGAAAGTAAATTTGCAACAAATTTCGTTGAAACAATAGAAACATTCTCGGGCTTCCGGGGGGGGGGGCGGGTCGAGAAATTCACCCCCCCCTCCCCACCGTCAGCTGCAGTTATGTCCCTCCCCTCAAAAAAATGCAATGCAATTTTGATCGCTATTATCAAAATTAATTACTCGTTGATTCCACACGAATTGTCCTAATCAAGTTTCGTTCGCTGCAGCGATTGCGGCACTGCTGGCGCACATGGGCCGGCCGCGCGTGACCATCGGCGTGGGCGGGGCGCAGATCCAGTTCAATCCGGTTTACATGACCATTCTCGAAGACCAGCTCACCGCGCTAGCGCCCACGGACATACAGGTGCGTGCGTGCGTGCGTGCGTGCAGTGCGTGCGTGCGTGCCAGTGCGTGCGTGTCGGTGTGTGCGTGCATGCGTGTCGGTGCGTGCGTGCGTACCGGGCGCGCGTGCCAGTACGTGCGTGCGTGCCGGTGCGTGCGTGCGTGTCGGTGCGTGCGTGCTGGTGCGTGTGCGCGTGCCGGTGCGTGCGTGCGTGCCGGTGCGTGCGTGCGTATCGGTGCGTGCGTGCCGGTGCGTGCGTGCGTGCCGGTGCGTGCGTGCGTGCATGACGGTGTGCGTTCTGTCATGCTGAATTCGAAAATTCGAAACTGAATGATTTTCAGTGGAAAATCGTGCTCGCCGTCGAGGGCAGCGCCAAAGGGGCGGCGCTGATAGCTGGCGTCGTCGACAAGCTGAAACTTTAGGCTTTGTTTTATTTTATTTTTAAAATGTTTAAAATTGAACCTTTTTTTACCACCTACGGTAGTAGCTTGCTTACGCAGCACGTATACACGGTTTGATGGGGGTGGCGCTGTGAGTTTTGTGTGCGTGTTTTGCATTTTTGAATCTGCGAATTTTTAGTTTTGAAATTGTGACCGAGCGTAGTGAGTCCAGTCCTAGCGAGTGATACGGTAGGACAGTCGAATTTGCATATTGCACGCCGTCATAATGGCACCGTTTACCCTACCCCTACCACTGATGGCCCGTGTCGAGTTTGCGTGTTGTTTTTTTGTTTTACGATTATTTTAGTCAAACTTTCCCTTCGGTAATCAGTTCTCGACACGGGTCATTGGACGGTGTTGTTAGCTTTTTTTTAGCAGTTTTGCCATATTGTTGTGTCACATCACCCCCTCGCCATGGCGCATTGCCTTTTGCCGAGTGATTGAAAGAGAAACAGTGAAAACGGTGCAGTTAGCCGTGTATTTATGCTACGCGTAAATGCGTGCTTGCGTGCTCAGTTACACTGTACGAGTGTTTACCCTCTGGCTTTATACAGGGACAGCAGCAGCTTGGGAAGTTTGGTTTCCTTCTCTTAGAATTCAATACGAACCGAACCGAGCGTGAATTCAATAGATAGTGTTGTTGGATTAGGGGGCAACGCTAGGAAACCAATAGCCAATGCAGCGTATGTACATTACATGTACCCATTTCCGGGACACCTTCCTGTTTTGAGCCACTAAACGCAAGAGCCCCAAAAGCCTTGATCTGCCCAAAGGTGATAGATAGTCTAGAGCATCGACACTATGAGAAAATCCATTGAGAGGGAAGTGCTCGATCTAGTGGCTCCATCAAGAATCGAAACTGAGCGCGCAACAGGCCGATTCTCTACCACTAGGTCATGCTCCGCCCCCAACCCAACCCAAGGGCACGAGGGCGTATATGTACTTCATTTGAAAATGTGACCCGTTACCGTAGTCGTGTGTGTGTGTGTGCGTGTGTGTGTGTGTGTGTGCGTGTGTGTGTGTGTGTGCGTGCCTCTGGTGAGTATAGGTGAAAGTAGTATAGCCCCAGGGGCAGTATTGGAGGATTTACGCCACCAGGTGTGGCACTCTGTAACTAAGGAGGACAGTACCACTA
Organism: Paralinhomoeus sp. GSCO2_6; assembly: GCA_030248085.1. Taxonomy (NCBI): domain Eukaryota; kingdom Metazoa; phylum Nematoda; class Chromadorea; order Monhysterida; family Linhomoeidae; genus Paralinhomoeus; species Paralinhomoeus sp. GSCO2_6. The sequence continues at coordinate 7,777 of JASAMY010000144.1, read as the reverse complement.
GCACTTCTTGCCCTGTTCCCAGCCTCGGCGGCTGTTCGCAACAAAAGCAAGCCCCATCCATTGCAACGCGCGACGGTCACGCGACTCAACAGCGTGTGTCATCCGAATAGAGGCGTCGCGTCACATGACGCCGGCCTTTGAGAGGGACTTCTTGAGTACGAAGTCGGCGGTGGCGGAGAAGACGACGTTCACGCTCTCCGTGTCCGTGGCCGTCGTCACGTGGCAGAAGATCTCCCTGCCGTTGGCCTTGTAGACGAAGCGCTGCTTCACGTACGCGACCGCCTCCGAAGCCTCGTTTTCGCCTGAAAATAACCGCCCCTGGCCCTCATCGCCTTGGTGTTGGGCGAATCTGGGGCTTCGGCCTAAATCCCTGCCAGATAGTGGGCCCTCCTTCCCTCGCTAGTGAACAACAGTGATATCGCTAGTGATATTCGCGCTCGCGGCCTTTCCCCAACGTCTGGTATTGCCTACGACTCCACGGTGTGTTGAGATTTGCGCCAAAGTAAACGTTCGAGTCCGATCGACAAAAAGTCACTGACTCACCACTATAGGACTCGAAGCAGACGGTGAGCGGGATGGCCGGAATGCGCGTCTCAAAGACGTCGCGCTTGTTGAGAAAGAGAATGGAGGCGGAGTTGCTGAGGAAGCTGTTCTGGACGACCTTGCCGAACAGCTGGAGCGCGTCTCGCAGTCGGTTCTAGAGAGCGGCGTCACTTGATTAATGACGAGCATGGATGAGAGAGTCGACTAAAAATCCACTCGCCACGCCCCGGTCCTCGCTGAGAGCCTCGCTGTAAGACGAGAGGGCGGTGACGAACAGCAGTCCCGAGACGTCCTCGAAGCAGTGGATCCACTTGCGACGCTCCGACCGCTGCCCGCCCACGTCGATGAGTCTGACACGCGGAGAACCCGCCTGCGTGCGTGCGCGTGATCGTGATCGATGGCGCCCCACCGAATGATCTTCTCCTTGAACGGGAACCGGATCTCGTGCACGCCCGTGGTGCGCGTGCTGCAGTGGAGCATGTCCTCGACCGTCGGCTCGTAGTCGTCAGAGGCCATTCGGCCCAAGTGGCCGATGTAGCTGCAAGAGCGAAGCGCGTCTGCCTACGTCCTCCTCTCCACGGGGTCTACAGAGAGAGGAGCTCAACGGAGTTTCAACTCCCGCCATGGTACGTACAAGCGTTCTCATTGGCTGCGCGACGCGGCGCCCGTTCTGTCCTTGTCAGGAGGAATTGCCATAAAAGTGCCTAATCCCTTGCGGGGGCAAGGAGCGACTCCTGTGACACCGTTCCTCCCAATTCTCGACTCTCTACCTTGCGCTGCGTTGCTGTGTAGTAAAATATAGTTCAAAAACACGCACTATTGGTAGTTGTCGGGCCAGTGCTGCGTCCGCTGCACGTCGGCGGCAGCGTCGACGACGACGGGCGCGCCGCAGACGGCGGCGATGAGCTCGACGACGCTCTGGTCGATCATGTCGTTCGTCTCGAACGTCTTGTCGCACAGCAGCTCCTTGCAGCGTCGCACTGGCGCCTAGGAACGTGTGGGGGGCGATTGGAAATTTTCATGGAAACAAAACAAACAATTTTCGTGAAATGTGACACCAGCAACAGTGTAAAAAAATCGGTAGTAAAAAAACAACAATGTACATGCAAATTTGAACAGGCTCGAGTTTGGAAAATTGGCAACAAGCCTTCGAAATTGCAACGACTCTGACGCCTTAGAATAGTTTCTAAACACTTAGTCTGCTAAAAATTCCGGAGACTCTCATCCTCCCTCCAACGCCACCCCTCCCCAGTTTCAAGGTAGAACCTGCACCATCACCATGCGCCGTGACAGCTGCGCAAATCTATTTGGCATTCTGCCAACTCTCATCACTGCCTAGTGCACTCTGGGAGTGATTACAATGTGCGTGTGTGCGGGGGGGGGGGGGGGTTCATCCGCTCACTTCCAGCTCTGCGCCGACGTCGACGCCTTCGATGAGGGGCGCCGCTCCGGACGCGGCGTCGCCGAGCAGCACGGATCTGGCCATGTCGACGATGTTCTGATAGATCGAGTGCCGAAAGTTGGCCTTGTCCACGGCGCTGAAGCCGTCCAAATGCAGAATCCTGAAGCAATCGATCGATCGATTCGAACTGCCCCGATTCGATTCGAACCAAGACTTCAGTGAGGGAAATACGTAGCACAATCCCAGAAGGAGTAAAGTCTGTCATGGGTTCTCGCACCCATACATGCACCTAAACGGGTTTTTGATTTGTGGGGGGGGGGGGAATCGGAGACCATCCTGGGTGTGGTTGGGGGGGGGGCAGTAAAATACAAAAAATCCAAAAATACTGGTCTCATTGCAACAGCGCTCGCTGCTTGCATTGCAGTGCATTAGGGATGAGCATGGGCCGGGCCGGGCCGGAATTCCAGGCCCGTTTTGCGGGCCGGGCCGGGCCTGCGTTTTGAGGGTGCGGGCCGGGCCGGGCCGGACGTTCTTGGCTGGCCAACGTAGATAGCTACATATGTAATGCATTGTAAGTATCGGCGACTATTCTGCACCGTATTAGCAACTTTGTATTCTATGACGCGCGTCTTTCGCGCTCAAATGGTGCAAAGGCCGTGAAATGGTTGGGAACTGCGATTCTGAGAGGTGGATGCGCCATTCCGTTAAGTAAATCACGCAAATTGGCATACGGTATTTCAGTAAATTGTACACTGTAGTGACTGTACTTATTTCGTGTTGCGGGCCGGGCCGGGCCGGGCCTGCGATATTGAGCAGTTGGACGGGCCGGGCCGGGCCGGGCCTGGATTTTGAGGGTGCGGGCCGGGCCGGACTATCTGGCGGGCCGGGCCGGACTATCTGGCGGGCCGGGCCGGGCCGAGATGTGCAGGCCCGTGCTCGCTTCTTTGCGAGTGCTTGCGTTGTTTTCTTGGCTGGAGATTCGCAAGGGTGTATAGGTATCTGATATTGTTTACCCTAATGCGCTTGGGTCGACTCTAATGGACCGTAGTCAGAAATAGCCAAGTTCCCAACGGCATTGTCCGGTGGATGCATGGATGTACATATTATAGTGTCGGTGTCATGAGAAAGGTCAACTTGTGCGTGACCTAGCAGGCAACAATTTTGATTGCGGCACGTGATTTCTAAATAAGTACTCTGTTGGCGAATGCCAGTACATGATACCAATAAAGCAGGCCAGCTATTTGAATTTAAAAGAAAACATAGAACTTAACTGACCAATAATATCGTGAAATCGGTTACAAGAGCCCCATTAAGACCCATTCAATCTCATAAATTTTCCTCCGCTCAAATTTAGCGTTCCCAATAAATGGTGTTCTTTGAGCCGATAGTTGATCAATCGATCAATCAATTCTCTTCGACTCACCTCATTTGCTTTGCGATGGTGCTTTTTCCCGACTCTTCGCCTCCTGAAGTTGTTGCGGAAGTGATTCAGACATTTTTGGAGCTTCAAAAATAGCACCCACACACGCTCACACACACTGACGGGCGACGATGCAATGACGATTACACGCACGCGCGCACGCACCGGCACGCGTGCACGTACGCACGCTCGCACACGCAGGCACGCACGCACGCGCCGGCACGCTCGCACGCACGCCCCGGCACGCACCGAGTTCCCATCGCTCACCTAGGAGGAGGATCTTCCTCGTGATCACCTCCTCCTTCTGCTGCTCCAGCAGCTGCTGCTCGATGCGCTCGTGCACGAGGCGGGCGTCGGCGTGGGGCTGCTCGTCTTGATGCGCGTCGCGCGGCTCCGCCCAGACGACGGGCGCGGACGCGTCGAGACTCGGCCTCTGCTCGTCCTCGTCGCCACAGCAGCTGCTGGCTCCGCAGCCCATTCTCTCAGTCTCTCCAGGTCACTCAGAGTCTCGCTCGCCAGCGCCAAACTCACAATGGCTGCGCCGTTGCATGTGGCCTATTAGCGGGCCTATTCGCCACCTGACGAGGGAAGCGTAAGTGCGCGTGTGCGTGACCGAGCCGGAGTACAGCCACCTCGCAAGAAAGTCATTATTCGCGAAGGAGACGCATTCATTGGACGGATTCATTCGCCGAGAAGTCCCATCTGCCGCTGAAACCTTGCGCGTTCGGGCAATGCGATCCGAGAAGCGAGCACACGTGCAGAATGGGTGCAGCATTGAGCTGTATGTACAGGGTGTCCCGCCCTCCTGTCGCACCTTTTGTCAAAGCATAACTCGGGTCTAGGAGCACCGATTTAACTCAAATTTTAAACACTTGTAGCAAGTAGTCTAACTTAGACGTTTGCAAAGTTTTAAGGAAATCGGCTGCACCATTGCGAAGTTGAACCGTTGCAAGCAAATTGTTGTGTTTTTCACATTACATTGCACATTTCATTTCGAAAAAAATCTGTTTTCGGCAAAACTTCAAGCCACCGATTCAGGTGGGACATGCGGTCCTTTCTTGCTAAACAGCTTTACAAGGTGGATATTGAAAAAGGAACAATCAGTCGGTTTGAAGTTGAATTTCCATGAACAAGGTCACCAACAAGGAACCATTGTAGCGACTGCAAAATTGATGAAGAAACCGGCTTTGTAGGCGCTCGTCCTTCGCGAATGCAAAAACCAGCAAGAACTGGCTCTACTTAGCAACACATTTTGCAGCGACGATTGAGAAACCGCCAAAAAGTCAACCCATTCGCTTTTGCTTCTCAGTTTGTCTTCTCCATTGGAAAATGTCGCCTCCTCCACTTGACAGGGTGTAACGTCGAAACGGTACAGCCGATTTGAGTGAAACTTAGCAGATGTCTATGTTGGAGTACTTGCTATAAGTGGTTGAAATTTGGTTGAAATCGGTTCTCCCAGACCTGAGTTATTCTTCGACAAAAGGTGCGACAGGAGGGCGGGACACCCTGTATTGTATACAGCGTATTTAAGACTCGCTTTTTCTAAGAACCAAACATTGGGCGGACATTGTGCCCCGAATTGCTTCGATTTGGCTGAAACTCGACTATGTAGACCAAAATTTGACGCTGATCTCGAAAATCAGCTTGGTTTTCCGATTTTCAAAACATGTGTTGAGAAATGTGCAAATTTGCGTTTTTTGGCAGTGATTTCAGTTTGTGCTTCCTAAAACTTCTTTGAAGCGGCGGATCGGAAAACTGAGCCCATTTTTAGAATCCTCATGAAATTCTGCGTCGAATAAGCTATTAATATGTAGAAAAGTTTATGGTCGCACGTTTTAGAATACTCTTTTGAAAATTTGGCAAATGCCAATTTTAGCGGTTTTTTGCGATTTTCTAAATATCCGCGGGGTGGTGCATCTGGAGACAACAACCACGTGAAAGCCCGTTTCATTCTGCGTCGATTGATGTAAAAAAATTCAAAATTAACGGTCGCGCAAGCAGTGAAACAACCCCTCAAAGAAGGCGTGCTCATGGGTACAAAATGCAAACTTTTGCTCATAGCTCATTGATTTTCCCAATAATCGTGTGGTAGTGCACATGAAGAACAACAACCATTCGAAAGCCCGTCCTTTTTGCGTCCATTGATATAAATCACTTTTAAATATTACATTAAAAAGTCGGTTTATTGATTTATATGACGAAGAGTACAAAACCAAATCCCCAAAAGAGTACACAAATTCATGTAAACTATACAATTTGATGGCCAACACATCTTTTTGTTTTCAAGCAGCGCTCCTTACATGGCGCCAAATCGCCAGCGTTTGCACTAGACGTAGTGAACTGCAAAAACGAAGAGTTCCCTCACAAATTGTAGAATAATCCCACACCAGGCGGTGACTCTGACTTGGATTTTGAGGTAAACACAGTGAACACTGTTAATGAGATATTGTGAGCCCTCTAATTAGCCCCTTCCCAAATTCGGCCCTCCACACACACACACACAACACACACACACACACACACACACACACACACACACACACACACACACACACACACACACACACACACACACACACACAAACAATTTGCCCAACTCCCTGAGGGATCTTGAGTTTATCAGCTCCCCTCCCACAATAACCCATATTACTAGCCACCTGGGGATAATTGTTCCATTAGAGTATGCACACTATTGCACACCTACTCTCACATAGGTACACGTACAAGTTCATACACATACGAAAACTGAAAAAGTTGACTTTTATAAATGGTGGCTCACTTAGGGAGGGTGGCAAATAAGCTGAACGGCTCCCAGAGAAAGGGGCTAATTGGAGAGAGAGGGAGGGGACCAATTTTAGGGTTTGCGACTCACCCCCCCCCCCTACATCAACGAGCCACCATCTAAATTTCAGTGTTGGGTGTGTGCGTGCATGTACACAAGTGCGGGAAAGTGTTTGCATGGCAGTGCATTTTGCGTACAAAAACCCTTTGTTTGTTGGTTGTTGTTTGCTTGTACAACAACAAAATCACTTCCATGGAGTCACCAGTAACGCAGCTCCCCACACCACACATCGACCCTTTCAAGCTCCCCCATAATTAGCAACCTCCCACAATTAGTCTCTTCCTATGGCTCGATTGAACCATTAGTCCGCAAGAGGCTAATTGGAGGTATTTTGGCTAATTAGAGGCTAATTACTCTACTGCACTTCTGGTGTATGTACCGAAATTCCCCTCACCTACAGTACCCACCTCCAATAGTACCCCAAGGTAGCCAAAGGTGGAAAGGAAATAGTAGTGCCCCATAGAATAGTGTCCCAGGCCAGCCCCTGGCGTACTAACTATGAGAGAATTTATGGTATGCATTGACAAGTCACTCACACAATATGTACAGTATCTCCATTATGCTGCCCCAGGGTGCACAGTGGATGACGGATGACCACATGCCTCATGTACATGACATTAGGAGAAGTACTCCGAGTGGAGACGATGCTGTTGCAAGATGCAAGTGCATCACCAAGTGGATGGAGATGGAGAAGGCACATCAGTGAATAAACTGAAGAAAACTAGATTAGAACATTTAGATTTGATTTAATTTAAATTTGTCACCTCTGCAACAAAAGAAAGAACAGCAAACTGCACTCCAATGATTCCTTGTAATACTGCAGAGTAAATAGGACTAATAGTGCCTAACTCTGTTGGCGCTGCAGTGAGTTGTAAGCAAAAGTTTGCATTGCGGTCACATGAGCACGCCTCCTTTGAAGGGTTGTTTCACTGCTTGCGCGACCGTTAATTTTGAATTTTTTTACATCAATCGACGCAGAATGAAACGGGCTTTCACGTGGTTGTTGTCTCCAGATGCACCACCCCGCGGATATTTAGAAAATCGCAAAAAACCGCTAAAATTGGCATTTGCCAAATTTTCAAAAGAGTATTCTAAAACGTGCGACCATAATCTTTTCTACATATTAATAGCTTATTCGACGCAGAATTTCATGAGGATTCTAAAAATGAGCTCAGTTTTCCAATCCGCCACTTCAAAGAAGTTTTAGAAGCCAAAAATTGATTTTACCACCAAAAAACGCAAATATGCATATTTCTCACCACATATTGCGAAAATCGGAAAACCAAGTTGATTTTCGTGATCAGCGTCAAAAGATGGTCTAGGTAGCCAAGTTTTAGCCAAATCGAAGCAATTCGGGGCAAAATGTCCGCCATTGGCTCCCAATGTTTGGTTCTTAGAAAAAGCGAGTCTTAATTGACGAGCAGATCGGTCGGCGAACAACACACAATTGGACTGCTGATAACGGTGGAGCGATATACTTGCAGGTTTCAGTGTACCAAGGGTGCGCACGCACTTGGAGCGAGGCCCATAAGGTTTGGCCGAGTTCAAGGTCGTGAACAACTTCAACGAT
>JASAMY010002553.1:0-12826 GCA_030248085.1 Paralinhomoeus sp. GSCO2_6 | reverse complement strand
TGCCGCTCCTTCCAATCTTCTGACATTTTTTTGCAAAACAACCGCGTTTTGACGCCAATTTAACAAAAATGTTGACGACCGAAACACTCAAAAATTCCAACACAAACGGAACACGTGTTTTGTTTCGCTCGTTCAAATTTGCGCGCGTTTGTAACACAATTTTTTTTGATTCGATTACGGTGAGTATAAATTAAGACCGTAACGAAACGGGCGAAACTGTCGCGCGCGACAAAACGAAACGAAGTATAAATCCACCCTTACAGTTGATGTTCTCCAGACTGCAAAGAAACGAATGAACTCCTGTGATCAATTCTCCCCACACCTGCAGGAATACATACCGTAGGTACATATATATAGCGTGAATCCTGCCAGGTCAACGTGACTCGCGAGATTGTACACAAGTTATGATGCCCGGCCTTTCTTCACCTCTACGCTCACTGTATGTACAATGTGCTACACGTACAATGTACATACATAGGGGGGCGTGTGTCACCGCTAACTACACTCTCCTCTTTTCTTCACTCTCCCAGTGTCGCATCCCACGCACACGCAGAGGTGCTCAACCTAGCTTCGGTAGGTGCCACAGTCTCTACCGTGCAATCCGAATAGAACACCGCAATTCCTCTACAATTACACGCGCTATACAAAGAGGGATACGGTAGCCCACTCGTGCAGCGGACGACGCTGTTCAAACAGAGCAAGAGCGACTCCGACCATCAACTGAGAGAGAGAGAGAGCCGACTCCGCAATGACTAACTGGATTTGCTTTTTGTGCGGAGAAGCCTCTTAACCCGTTGGGGACACCAAAAATGTTTCAGATTTAGTACAAACTGGGCTTGGTCGTTTCCTCTATCCAATGCCATGTTGGAATTGCTATAACTACCCCACAGTTCACGCGCATAGAACCGGTAAATGCGACGCAAGCTTGCGCAAAAATTGTGCGCTCAAAGGTTAAGAGGAGCTGGCGCCCTCTTTTGCGCGACCGTCTCACTAGTGACATACCTAGGCGTGGCCCTTAGGATTTCCTATGCAGCCAGGCGGTATTGGAACTTGTCTTTGCTCTAACTTTCCCTCACCCCCCCCCCCCTAGTGCAGTACAGAGCGTCTGAAACTGCGCGGAAACGAAGGGGGAAAGCTGAATACGTGTACGTTTGAAGCGAAAAGCGCGAAAAGCGATGACGACCAATCAGCCGCTCGGCACATATGCTCCGGGCAATGTAAGTCAACTTATCGGCGTGTTTTTTTTGGTTGTATCTGTACTGCGGGCAATTTTTTACTTCTTATCCGGGGGGGCTGTTTGGGACAACCACGTGTACCGTATAAATCCTCCAAAGAACGTCCCTCCAATGATGCCCCACAGTGAGGAAGGAGATTGAAAAAATGGAGGCCCGGGGCGGACACTGGGGGATTGACTTTACCTTCAGGAGCGCAGCAGCATCTTCGGTGGTCTGGGCGACTTCCTATCGTCTCGGAGCGACGGCGCCAACTCAGCTTACATCCGCTGCTCATACAGAACTCCGGAAGGGGTGCCTCCCAGCATTGAGATCTTGTGCGTCTTTACCTTGTTTTGTTCTGTATCCTCTGTATTTGTTCTTCCCGTGGCCAACAACCGAATGTCTCACTATGTAAAGAGATTTCGATACCTATATGTAGCTAGGTAAATCTGTATATCGGCGACAGAAAATGTTTCAACAGTGCGTTAATTAGGGCAGTCTTGAATTGACTGGACTGCGTTGGAGAAACTCATTATTTTGTGATACGCGCAGGTGCGACAAGGAACCGGGATGCTGCACAGACGGCTGCTGCCCCAAAGACTTTCTCTGGTGCGCTTTTGTGTACAATAGTTCATCACTGACAGACCGAGGCTCGGCGACCATTGAGAAATGCATGAACTGTGGCAGCTACCAATTCGGTAAACTGGTTTCACATGAACATGAACATGAACACAGTACTTTTTGTATTCCAGTGTTTTTTGTAAGGTTCCAACAGAATGCCCCGCCCATAGTGCCGCACGGGGTATGTACAATTAAACAATCTACGGCGGTAATCGATTTCCAGGCTCATTCCGCTGTACATTCTGCTGGCGTTCGTGGCAGTGACGGCGGTGCTGGGGCTGTGCATCGGCGTGCTCTGCTGGCAGCGATCCAAGAGCAAGCTCATGCGAGAGGAGCAAAGGGAGTACATGAGCTCGGAAGGCATGATGTACGCGCCACCGGTGCCGGGTACCTATCCCGGTGCAGGATACCCGCCCCACCAGTACGGCGCAAAGTACTGACAACGGAGACTAGCGATGTCTGTAAAGAAATGCAGTATTTTATTTTTTATTTGTAATTATTGAAAAGTCAAAATGGTGTTTTGTTCAATTTTTGATTAAAAAGCAAAAGTACTGTTGACTTGAGTTTCTAACAGTTCTTTTTCGCACACTTAGAATTGTATTCACACTTTATATTTTTAAATATATATTTTTTTTACCAACATCGCTAACTGAGACAGCAGACGAGAATGAAGAAACGACGAAAGCGGCGACATTGGTGCCAATTCGGTGTGTAAGAAGTGCCAGTAGTGATGTGATGTAGGTATGTAGGCTCACAGACAGTGTGATTACGAGAGCCCAGTGATCCCAGCACCTTTCTGCACTTAGTGATACAATACGTCAGTGGCTTAGCCGAATTTATTTCGGGAGGGGGCCGAAGTCTAACTAACGCCGCTTTTGTTTTGCCGCTTGAGATATGTCTCTCAAGCCATTCTTCGTTAAAATTGACTGTAATCGGCGAAATTACGCAATATTGCGTTCTTTTCATGGGGGGGGGGGGGTGTTCGTTGCAGTTGTTGTGCTTCCAAGAATTTCGAGAGGTGGTAGACCCCTACCTTCCCCTTGGCTGACCCACTGCAACAATGCAATACGTGCACCTGCCAGTGTGATCCCATGCCGAGTGAAGTAAACGGTGCACCGTCCCTGGCAAACAACATCTGAGACGTGCGTGAAGCAATTGAAGCACTCGGCGTGAAGCACGCCGAGTGGTCTAGTTGTATGATTCTACTGTGCACTACTGCATTTGAGCACCTACGCACTTAATCTGGGTATGCGCAAAGAACAAACTGAATAAAATGCACCAAATCAGAGCGAATGATCCAAGTCGCAATGGTAGCGAGCCAACAGTACGCTCCAGGAGGCCACGTCACCCGTCGAAGAAATGTTGCAAAGCGTAAGCGTTACAAGCAATTTGCGCTTTTAAATTTCGTTGTGCACAGTATTCTAATTGATCGCGAAACAACAGGTGCACATCAGCATGTACGAGAGCTCTTCATCGGTCACATATTGCGAACTTTACACTCTCTTGCATATGGGAGGCCACTCCAACGACGCGATATGGCGGCGCATTGACCCCGTTTTTCCAAACTCAGTCTACTAGTTAGAACGATCTTTCGACGCCGTACATAAGGCCGAGTGGTCTAGTGGTATGATTCACGCTTAGGGTGCGTGAGGTCCCGGGATCAATCCCCGGCTCGGCCCAACCTTTTGTACAAGAGTTTTTGACGTTTTACATTGTCCAACTTTTGCGACCAAAACAATTTTTCATAGTGTACGATGTTTTAGTACCTTTTTGACCGCTTGATCTAAGTGTTGAACATTTATTGCTCTCACTTGTCACAGTCACAGTTTGCACGCACACTGCCGAATGCCCATAACACACTTTTCCATTGAAAATCGATCCAATGAAAGGCCTTTATTGTCGAACAGTTTGTCCCGGCTTTGCGTTATCACGTCAAACATCAGCGTAGTCATTTATTTGATAGGCGCAATTGTGTGGACGAAATTCGACTCCAACATTAGATTCGTTTCGATTCGATTTGTATCTCACGTTAGTGAATTTAATTGCGACAATTTAACATGGGTAGCATTAATTAACATATCGCTCGCTGTTGGCTGTAAATGTTCAAAATGTGGTGCCGTTTGGGTAGGCGGTCGAAAAGTTTTTAGCGCTTTTCACTGCGCCAAACGAAACGAAAACTGTTTAGTTTTCGCATACTCATCGAAAACAGTCCCCCCACCACCACTGTACACACAAGGCAATGGAGAATTGTTTTAGTCAACGCAACCGCAAAACTTTGCAAATGTTCTAAAAAAAACAAAGCGCAAAAGAAGGGCCGAGCCGGGGATCGATCCCGGGACCTCGCGCACCCGAAGCGCGAATCATACCACTAGACCACTCGGCCACATTCGACACAGCGCCAATTCTGCCTCAAGTGCACTTTCTTAACCTAGCAAAGCCTTGTAGTACAAGTTTGCCCTGCTCGTCGCTGCGCCTGGTCGTTGGGTGAATTTGACGTCGCCAAAAGCAAAACTGACAACTTGAATGGATTGCCGATTTTTTTTGCAGGACAGTTCGCTCTTGTAAGACAAAAGAGAAAGTCGTCGTCGGTCTCTACTGGTGTTCTTAGGTACTATCAGATTCAGATCTTCTGTGTTCAACCTCAAGTGCGGAATGGTCGCGCGCAATCTTGCGCCAGAAGCCGCCATTTGTAGGCTCTCTACGGACAGATTTTGCGCCTAGCGCTCCACTGCGATATTCCTCCATTTTACAATCTTCTTCTTTGCCTAGCCGCCGATACAATGCATTTAAAAAGCAGTGCAGGAACGCTTCCAAGACGGTTTGTGAGAGGTCCCGCGAACAGCAAAGGGATGCAGTTTGTATAAAAGGCTTTTTGTTAAATGTTTCCCTGTTAATTTTTTTTTAGGACACTGGATCATTTTGCATACAATGCCAACAAAAAATGCCCATTTTTGTTGAAAATTAACGTTGTACCAAAGTTTGTCAGCCATCGTATTGAAAATCGAAAATCGACAATCGAAAATGTCTTTCCAAGATGTCGTTTTCATCACCAGTTTGGCATTGAGATTGAGTAGGGCTCACATGCGCTTCTGAAGCCCCTCTTCATGTCCTCGGCCTTTGGAGCAAATTTCAACGAGGGTACCTTGTCAAGAAATCTTGCAAATCTCAATGATAGCATCATGTCCGGCAAGCAACCCCCCCCCTTGCGCACGCTGCCGCGTGGACGAGACATTTACATTTACGTTAAAAATATGGCAGGAAATACAAGGCGATTCGAGGTGTGCATCAACTTTGATCGCTTATACCTCGCAACTGCATGAACCAATAATTCTGGACTTGTGAACGACTATGCTATGTTTCATGACGTAGACACGGATGAATTGCAGAGCCAACGATTCGAAGACGTCAATTTCCGACAACTTTTTCATGATATGCAGGAATCTTGTCAATGTGTGTATACCCTGTGTAGCCTGTGCGCAATGGCCAGAAGTATGAATCAAAGTTCAACAGAGCGCCAAAACGGATTCTACCCGGGACAATTGTTAATTGTCAACAGAGCCGATGGATTTTGTCTATCGCTTGCCATTGACTACCAGCAGTTCAAATTTCACTCAAATTGCGTGTCGCTTTAGCGAGCTATAGTCTGTTCAAAAAAAAAATGGCACTGGCTGTTTTTTGGCGATTTTATGTTATGCAGCGAAAATTTGTTAAGAGTATGATACATCAGTGGCTAGAGGAGCCGGAGTGGCGTACTGGCGATGTGAAAAATCTTAAATCGGAAAACATGCATCCCACAACTTGAGACAACACCAAAATTTCGACTTTTTATCCAGTGGACGGATTTGCTTGAAAGCTTGAAAAGTGCAGCGTTGGTAGTCCCATGTAGGCTCATCTCAATCCCCAAAAATCGACTCGATTGGATCACACGTCGTCGAGATATAAGCGCTAGAAGAAGGCACCAAAATTTCGATTTCCATTGTAGTGCCCCAAAACAGCGAAAATATGTCACAGAGTTTAAATCTTTGTCGGAGAGAAAAATGTTAAACAGGTGGGATGTAGCGCTACGTAAGGGCTTTCCAACCATATTGAAACTTTTCGATTTATGCAAGCGGTGAATGTATTATGGTGCGTTTTACAACGTCGTGTCGATGAATCAGTGTAACCGCCGTTATTCGGGTGTTGTTTGGAGTTGGCTAAAAAATTTTGACATGCGGAGAGCCGACAAACAGCCCAATGGAGCGGACAAGTTTCATCTTGGTATGACTGCCACAGCTTGAGAAACGGACACACAAACGTTGGCACGTGAGTCACCAAATTTTGCATCAAAATCACAGCAAATTTGAGCACCTGTTGCTGCAGCATGCGAGCATCAGTTAAGCTGCGCTTTTAGCATGTCATACTCCTATATGTGCCCTATTGTTTGGTGCACATATTTCTCGATTTCTCGCCAACTCCAGTGAATAATGGTGGTTACACCGATTCATTGACGCGATACTGTAAAACGCACCGTAATACATTCACCGCTTGCATAAATCGAAAAGTTTTAATATGGTTGGAAAGCCCTTACGTAGCGCTACATCCCACCTGTCTAACATTTTCCTCTTCGGCAAATATTTAAACCCTTTGTGACATATTTTCGCTGTTTTTGGGCGTTACAATGAAAATCGAAATTTTGGTGCCTTCTTCCAGCGCTTATATCTCGACGACGCGTGATCCGATCGAGTCGATTTTTGGGGATTGAGATGAGCCTACATGAGACTAACAACGCTGCAATTTTCAACAAAATCCGTCCACTAGATAAAAAGTCGAAATTTTGGTGTTGTGTCAAGTTGTGGGATGCATGTTTCCCGAATTAAGATTTTTCACATCACCAGTACGCCACTCTGACTCCTCTAGCCACTGATGTATCATATTCTTAACAAATTTTCGCTGCATAACATAAAATCGCCAAAAACAGCCAGTGCCATTTATTTTTGAACAGACTATAGTCACGATTAAAATGTTGCGCTTAAAAAAACCGTGGCTGGCTTTGTCTGTCTAATACACTTCTCTAGCAAAAAAAATGTTGATTGCCAAATGCAAAAAGAATTGGGCCGAGCCGGGGATTGATCCCGGGACCTCGCGCACCCAAAGCGCGAATCATACCACTAGACCACTCGGCCATACGGAAAGTGCGCGTAGACTGGCTGAAAAGTGCATGGCAACCTACATACGCATACTCGCTTTGACTTATATGACGCTCTTGAAACATTTGTTCAGTCTTAGTAATAAAAACTGTCACAAATATCACACTGAACAATGGTCTAATAATTCATACTGAAGTGAGCCTCTAGGGCTTAAAAAATTTTGTTTTTTTTCTAGTAATTTTCGGTGTGCAATAGTGGGTGTAGAGAGACACACCTGTTGATTTTCTATGTGTGTGTCAGTCACAATGGGATTGCGCATTGCTCTAGTAATAAAAGAATGGTCTAGAAGGTGTGGACACTGACAGCACCACTTGGTATCTTTCTAGTTTGGTACTGATACCTCAAAATACACACTCACACTACCTACCTACTCACTAATTCAGAAACTCTTTCAGAAAGTTCCACTGCACTATGCTTACCAATCACCTATACAGATTCCAAACGGCGACGCGCCGAACGTTGAACGGCAACTAAAAAAAAACGGAAAAATGAGTAATTTCCTTAAGCTATGAGAAAAGGTTAAAAGGATGAAAGAATCGCAAAAGGTTGGGCCGAGCCGGGGATTGATCCCGGGACCTCACGCACCCTAAGCGTGAATCATACCACTAGACCACTCGGCCGTACTTTTCTCACCGAAAAATATCATTACGTTCCTCTGGCTTTGTCAAAAATTCGGGTCAGCACCTGCAGATCATGAAAGTAAGGTAGATTTCCTAAACATGTTTCGGTTTGAGCACTAGATATGCAACGAAGTCGCAAAGTCTACAATCTTGTGTCCCTGTAGTCGAGTAATCCTTGAAGATCAATCTTGAAGCCAAAAATATGCCCAATTCACTTATCGCCGTTTGTCTTATCGGTTCAAACTTCAATGATCTGTTCGACAAAACGCTAGCGAGAATGCAACCACCGTAGCACACGCAGCTTTAAAATGCCGACAGCAGCAGCGAATCCGCTACGTTGATGAACCGACAATTCTGGCAAAGTGACCGACAGAGAACGCAAAGTCGGCACCAATACCCATCAGGAGAAATGCATATACAATGTACCTATGACTATGAGGCATCGAGTTCGACTAGACATTTTTTGTGTTGAACAGGTGAGGAACGTAGAGTGAAACGGGTTTTCCAACTGCTGTGAACCGTGCAACCACAACAGTGCTTTTGAACTGCTCGCTAACGTTAGCAAGGCCAGCGCCGAAGGTTAAAACAGTACTATCGCCCACTCCACCCACCCCCAATAGTGCCCCATTCAGCGGCGTCACAGCCTGCGACGCTGTTTTCTGGGCAAAGTATAGGTAATTTGAGCGTGCGTGCCTGCGTGCGCGCGTGCGTGCGTGCGTGCGTGCGTGCGTGCGTGCGTGCGTGCGTGCGTGCGTGCGTGCGTGCGTGCGTGCGTGCGTGCGTGCGTGCGTGCGTGCGTGCGTGCGTGCGTGCGTGCGCGCGCGCGCGCGCGCGCGCGTGCGTTTTTTCATCAGATTTCTTTCTGCTCCAATGCTCCAATAGTGCCCCGAGGCACCTGTGATGTGAGGTACCTAACTGGTGTACTGATGACGGTAGGTACCCGACCTATCCATATGAGTGTCTTGGGGGGGTGACAGATTCTGTGTGCCTAAGACGGATTTGGCTGATCCCCTTTCATCGTTTGCCCTTCTCACAAACGAAAAGCTACAATAACAACCCAAAATGGAAACAGGGCCCGTATGCTGACAACAATTGGTACTCGAATTAAATTAGAGCGCTCTAATTCAATCGGGGTTGGCAAACGATACGCCACTTGTATCCTTCAGCACGTAAGAATTAGAGTGGTATACGGTACTTGAATTAAAATTAGAGTGAGCCACTCGAATTAGAGTAGAGCGACGCACTTGAATTAGAGTGGCACACACGCATAAAATTAGAGTGCTCCTACCCACTCTAATATGCCGATTGCGCTAGAATTGTTTGCACACTTGAAACACATCTTTGAAATTTGTTGGTTGTCATCATTCTATGGATGCAAAGCGAAAGAATTTAGAGAATTAAACAAAAAGTGACTGATGAGGAACTGTGCCAGCGGTTCTTTTTGACCACGAGACAATCTATCTCATGGGTCACGGATGTAGAGTAATTGTTGAGCATTTTTGAGTGACATGTTGAAGAAACGTGCGTATGGGACAGTGGACTTCCCCTCCCCTTGGTCGAATGTAAGTGCATGTTTAGACGCATGAGCATGGTAGTTGTGAGGTGTCATTTCACAAACATCTCGACAAGCCTTCACAACCACAAACAGTAGCAAGCCCAAATCACGTTCGAAAGGTGATCGATAGTCGCACATAGAAACTCGTCTTTTGCAGTCATTCAAAGGCGAAAATTGGAACAGTGGAAACGCGTTCTCGTTGCCGTCACTCCAAAGCGGTAGACGTAGACGTAGAACGCAGGCCTTGGGCTGCGGAACGGCTGACACCGTAGCGCATGTCGCGTCGCCCGCCCCCAGCTGCGTCCCACACCACAACGACTCGCGTCGCCCTACAACAAAGAGTATTGATACACTCGATCAGGGAGGGGTTCAGTGGTTTAAATGTTGCTGGATTAGTGGTCACCGCCGAAAGGCTTCACAACCCCCCCCCCCCAGCACCTATTCCGGACATACACTGCCGGATCCAGGGGGACCCCCCCCCCCCGTGGCCAACGAGGAAGGGGGGGGCATATATACATGGTGGAAGGCAGGCATGGTGGAAGAGGGGGGGGGCAGTAGTAGAAGCCCTGGAAGAGGGTTCGCAGCGGGTGGATTTTTACCCGCTGATTAACGCACCATGTAGGGAGGGGGGAGCAAGAGCTAGTTTCGCCTAATTTTGGACAACAAACGCATAGACAAAAGAAGAGAAGAGAACGAAACATTCTCGTCTGCGGCGTGTTATTGTGAGCCAAAACCCGGCCAAAACGTGAAAAACGACTGCTTCCTATCTATTAAAATTCATGCGGTCTATTCTATTAAAATTCACCCCCCCCCCACCCCGTCAGAAAATCTTGGAGCTGTCAGTGCAGAAATCCCACCTGCGCCGCTGGGAGGGGGGGGGAATACCCCTCACCTGGCAGACCCTGCCTATCCCAAAATAATTTCGCACCTAACCCCCCCCCCTATTTCCCATAGCTAAATTTTTTAGCGTAAAAGCGACACAAGTTTTGCTTGTGGCGCTGCACCAAATATGTTACGAACAAAAAACGATCCCAAAACTCGCGATTTGTACGTCAATCCACTGGGCCACACCCCTTTTCGAAAAATTGTCGATTTTACCCTCCCTCTGGCCCAATTTTTGTGGGCCCTCACTTCATCCCCCCCCCCAACCTTTTCACAAACAAATCAAACAGGACAGCTAGCAGTACCGAGTCGTCGATGAAGTGGTCGGTGCGGCGGCCGACGCAGTAGAGAGAGCGGCCTGTGCGTCGCTGTCGACGCGCCGACTGCCGGCGGTGACGATTCCGACGCAGCCGTCGAGGCCGCCGAAGTTGACGGAGTTTCCGAGTTTCTCGGCTATACGCAACTCGGCGCCGTCCATGCGGGTCGGCGGCGCGCCACCAGCTGTCTTCTCGCTTTCCCAACGTCGCAATAGCTTACAAAACGTCCAAAGTTCGGCAATAAAACGAGACGCTTAAGCTCAAAATTGATGACACACCTCCCACTCAACAGCATTCTTCTGGCTCGGTGCTGCCTTTACCTCCAGTTCCGCTTGCACTCGTCCAAAGAATAGCGCCGATCAGACGCGACGCGATGTCGACGTTGAACCGACTGACGACAGCTTCCCATGCGGGACCCAAAGAGGAACAGCTCTTGATCGCCAGTACGCTGTCGAGGATAACCCCGCTGAGGCCTTCTGCTGCTGCACCTGCCGCTCCCGCACCTGCTGCTCCTGTCTTTCGACGACGATTTCTCCATTTTTCAGCGCTTTCCTCGAGTCGACGACAAAAGTGAGCATGCAGAAAATTGAAATTTTCGGGCGAGTGGCGTATCGTCCTAACCCACTATAATTAGATTTAGAGCGCTCTAATTTTTTTGTCAGCATACGGGCCCAGGTGAGAATGTGCCTGTGTGTGTTTGTGTGTGTGTGTGTGTGTGTGTGCGGGCGCATCAGCCTACGAACTGAGTTGGGCAGCACTGGGTGAAAGAATGAGACCGCCGCTCCATAACATCCGTCCACCATTGTTACTGCTCTCCACCATCAGAGTACCGCAGTCTTTAGAGCTACAGTCGCGATCGACTTGAGGTCGCGGCATTGTGCGGCGGCGAGAGAAGCCGAAGTGCCATTGAGAGCTTAAAAATATATTCCGGAAAATAAAATTGATATAATCGCGAAGCGCTTGCCCACCTGCCAGAACTGAGGAAGTGAAAGATTTCCGAGCGTTTATATTGCGCCGAATAGTCGGGAAGAAGCCATTCCCCCTACACAATCAGACCTCTTGTTTGTTGCCCTACTCTATAGTAAACGGAGTACAGTAAACCAGGAAGCATGTCGTCGAATCGCAGCCTGATTTGCATATTCGTTGCGGCGGCGTTCTGCGGCGCTGCCCAGGCGTGGTTCGCCGATGAAGGGGGCGTGTGCACTTTCGACCGCAACATGTACAACTACAGGGTCAAGCAATTAGTGAGTTAGAATATTTGCATCATGCGTTCTTTTGTTCGGGTATTGGGAATTGTTAAAGTGTCGTCATCGGTATTGTTAGGGTAGTTGCCGAAAACCCTGTGATGAGCGCCCAACGGGGTGCCCATTGTGGGAAGCGGTGATGTCGCTTTGGTGCGACCAATTCTTGCTTTTGTAACGGTTCTTCGACTCGATTGAATTCGGCTCGCAAAGGGGCCGTGAAGGCCCGTTTGTCATCGTTTCTATGACAAACGTTGGCATTCGAATTCTTAGCTTACTTATACACTTTGGAGAGAGTGCCCAATTGCGTTTTTCCTTCAAACCGCGAAATTATGCATTCCTACCTAGTAGTTGATTCTCACTTAGGTATACTGTCATGACGACGAGACGTCTTCAGATTCGCAACATCAAGTACGGTCCCGGCGTGGCCGTGGCCTTTCTGAGCGACGCCGCTGGCAAGTACGCAATGTTCACGGCCGATGCTGGCCAGACACAGGCCCTGTCCATCCCGGTATGCAGACACGCACGCACGCACGCACGCACGCACGCACGCACGCACGCACGCACGCACGCACGCACGCACGCACGCACGCACGCACGCACGCACGCACGCACGCACGTTCGCCTTTCGTTCTATACTCGCAAGCCTCTTTCAGCTACCCGAAGGCACGCTGAAGATGGGCGCAAACGTGAAGCTCGTTCTAAATGGCAGCACCTACGAGTTCGCTGCCTGCGAAGACTGGGAGACGGATTGCGTTGGCAAGTGCAAGTTCACTGATATTCATCAGGTGCAGAGAGCTAGGGCACTAGCTGGATAGGCCTGGAGAATGGCCAGGATTGGACCTGAGATGATGCAGCCTAGGCAGTGCCTAGACCCAGTAGGCACCCATTGATTGACTGATGAAACTCATACTGCACGCTGCGAAATGGTGATGGAATACACACACACGCGTGCAAACTTCAGTGGAAATAGCAGACACAATTATACAGTGTAGTTGCAACGCCAGGTGTGATTGTAATAGCAGAATCATGCCACAAATGTCGGCAACCTCAACCTTATCCGTCAGGAATTTCGAGTCGATAACAAGCTCGTTTCAAAAAGCACTTCATTTAAATTTGTTGCCTTTTATTCGAAATTTCTGTGCTCCGGCACAGATTGGACCGCTGTGCACTTCCTGGAATTCTTTAGG
>JASAMY010001275.1:0-12838 GCA_030248085.1 Paralinhomoeus sp. GSCO2_6 | reverse complement strand
GTGTGTGTGTGTGTGTGTGTGTGTGTGTGTGTGTGTGTGTGTGTGTGTGTGTGTGTGTGTGTGTGTGTGTGTGTGTGTGTGTGTGTGTGTACTCCTCCTTACAAGCTCGCTATCAAAATCTCAAGTCACTGATTTTCAGAATCCTCAGATTTCGTGTGCATATATGCACTGGGCGGTTTGCCAGGCTACTGTAGATATTACCGCTGTGTGCATGCGCACTCACATGCAAAACTTTGAGACTTCAGAATCGCTTGCTGTGCCCGGATAAGGTCCGTAGAGTCCGATGCCTTCTGACTGCGGACACGTGTTGTCGCAGTCACGAGCAGCCGACTCGCCCTGTTCCCGCAAGCAGGGCCGCAGCTGGGTTTTTGAGACTAAATTCACGTTCCACATCTTCCTGGGGCCGATTATTATTCGATGATTTAGTCATCAACCGTCGTACAGTTGTAGTTGTGAAAGCAGGTGTGGACGATCATGGGGAGCGGAGCCATTGCTGCGGTGTGGCGCTGGCGAAACGATGGAGGGCCGCAACTGTCGACGCAGGCACTGATGTTGCGCTCGCGCAAGCTATACAAACGGCACTCAGGCGGCTACATTGTACATGTATGATGACATTCAGGCGTAAACTGTTTTGGTGATTTATATTTTGAAGTAAAATTGCGCATCGTATGAACGGCGCGTGCACGCACATGTCGCAGACGTCGATCCAAGCTCCGATTGGCTGGAGTCCTTCCATGTCACCAAAGCGAGCCGACATGTTCCCTATGGCCCTCCCGGCGTGTGAGAAACAGCTTATCGCGCAGTTATCGAATTCTAGCAAAAAGTAACACTAAAAAAAAATTCACTTGCACCAACGGCAATTCGGTGTGCGTCATATGTACATACCGCAAATCTTCCACTTCCCGTTCACTAACCTCTCTTTACCCGAGGCACTACTAGAGCGAGGCGGGGACCATAATTCAACCTCGAAATTGTAGCGGTAAAGCAAATATCTGCAGTCAAAATTTCCAGTGTTTTTAGTCACTTTTCCCTCCTCTCCTTCCCCTAAACTTTCAAGCTCTCCGTATCCTTGCAAAGTAGGGGGGGGGCGGTACTGTACCTTCGTCTTTCTGGTATACCTTCCTCAGGCAATTGATGAACTGCTGTCCAGTTCGATGGCCCAGTGGCGTTGTGAAAGCTCGCTGTGGCGTTGTGCACCGGCAGTGGCGCCGTGTAGTTGTTGGCAACTACCAATGCCGCTCCGTTCAAGACAAGCACCAGAATCGCAAGCGCTTTCGCAATGCAATTCATTTTCTCCGTCGCGACTGACTGCGTTTCGCGTGACTGTGCTCCGTCCGTCTAGGTCAAGCTCAAAAAGTGCGAGTTCTAGCTCTTTTTGAAGCTGCCTTTAAATGTGATAGAACCAGAGAAACTTCTAGAATAAACAGAAACTGCGCCAATTGAAAACAAAATGCGGCTAATTTTGCGCAGAGCTGCAGTCTCGCTGATTTCGGTCAGCCCTTCGCTTCAGCCGAAGTGAGCTACAGTACACAACCTACCTAATACCAGTCTTCTGTTTCACCTTCTTCTTCTTCTTCTTCTTCTTCTTCACTAGGGCCGGCCTGACGACGGCTGCAGACGAGTCGGCACCGGCAGGCGACGCAGGGGCTGAGAGTGTCCGCGTCACCTATGTGCAGCACAATGTGCATGTACAGTTGGTACGCTTGGTTTGAGTGTCTGTTTATCCAGTATGGTGCATCTCTTTTAAATTTGCCGTTTCCGCTGGCGTCTTTTCTTTCAACGTTCGTGTATCGTGAGCACAACCGTTCTGTTCGGAATACAATTCTTTACAAACTAAACGAAGCTTCTGTAGCGTTCAAAAATCCGTCAAAATGGATGATTTACAGGGTTTGAACGTATTGCAGAGCATTGCAAGTGGAGTCGACGGAATCGGTCAACCCTTTATTAGCTACCTGGGCTAATTGTTTGAAGGCTGGAGGGAGGGGCTACTTGTAAGTGGGGGCTGTGTAATTATGTTGGGGAGGCAAATTAGAAGGTTCTCACTTCTCGGTATTCTATCTAGTCTTTATTTAGGTACCGCAGCAGAAAAAAGTGCATTAGAATCGACACTGCATTCCACAAGGGACGCACACGACCATACCCGCACCAAATGCTGCCAAAAGAGCACTATCGGTGTATTAGGACTTGTACACATACCGTAAATCCTCCAATACAGCCCCCCCCCCTCCAATAGTGCCCCCCCCCTCCAATAGTGCCCCCGGGTACGGCAAGGTTGAAATAATAAAGCCCCCCCCCCCCAATAGTGCCCCCGGGGGTAAGGGGTATGTTGTGCCATGTGCCTTTTATGGGCAAAAATATAGTGGTAGGTACATTTATATCGTGTATACACACTACTACTAACCAATAATAGTACGTTTCAGCAACTATTAGCGGTAAATCAACCATTAAATGTGGCAAAAGTGATCAAAATCATCGAAAAATCGGCAATTTTGACAGCGAAACTAGCATTACCATTCAAAATTTTTAGGTTGAAATAATAGAAGCCCCCCCTCCAATAGTGCCCCCCCCCCCCTCCAATAGTGCCCCCGGGTAAGGAGAGGTTGAAAAAATAGTGCCCCGGGGGCACTATTGGAGGATTTACGGTAGTTTTGCCGCTAAAAGCGGCCCAAGCGTTCGGGCAAAGTCGTTTAAAACATTTTGGACGCGCTCGTACTCTGTGTCGGCTGTCTGCGACGCGGTACGAGTCGTCACGTTGTCACTTTGCCAAAAATGTCGAAATTCATGCATTTCGTTTGTGTTTCGCTTCTGCTGTTGCACTGTCCGCTGGCATCGGCTACGGAGAACGAGTTGGTGCTCAACATCAGCGATGCCGAGATGATGCGTGGCCCCGTGCCCGTTGAGAGATACCAAGTATACATACATACAGACAGGCTTAAATTCGTCATTTCGTACCGATCAATAAAAGTCCTTCAATTTTTTTTGTTGCCTGAAAGGCGTTCTCGGTCTTTGCAGCCGCCTGAGTACATTCTCCACCGGCTCGACGTCTGGCCCTACCGGCGGATCCCCTACGTCTTTGACGACGTGCTCTCGAATGACGAGTGAGTGGGAGAATGGACGGGGGGGGGGGGTAGGGTGCAGGTCGCAGCTCCGTTAATTTGTTTGTGCACCGCCAGGAGGAAGCTGATCGTGGCCACAATGCGACTCCTCGAGCGGCTCAGCGAACGCTGCATCCGCTTTGTGGAGCGCGACCCGACCTACGACAAAGTTTGCTTCGTTTTTCTCGTCTTTGGACATCGGGAAGGGGGGGGGGAGAGAAATCGCGTTGGCCTTGCAGCAACTCTTCCTCTTGGTGAAGAAGACCTCGACCGACGAGTGTCAGCAGCTGGGAGCGCCTACTCACATGATCGACCCAATTCGCGACCGGCCGCTTATTCACCCTGAACTCGCGCCTGTGAAGGTGGAATTGGGATCCGAAGTGAGCGCGTGCGTGCGTCCGTGCGTCCGTGGCGGATCCATTCCATGGTGGAGGAAAATGGACCCATTCCCCCCTCCCGAAATCGGAAACCTGGGACAAAGGGTGTACGGCACGGCTTTGTCGGGGGTGGTGGGGGGGGGGGGGTCGTGATAGCGGACCTGCTTTTCCCCTTGAAACTGCTTGCAGATAGACAAAAAGTGCACAATTTTCGCCTGTGGCGCTGTTATTCTGTATTATGACTGTCACAAATTATGTGCATGAGTCACCGCCGAAATGGCCCACAAAAATCGGCGTCCATAAATTTCAGCAGGGTTCCCATCTGCAAAATCGCCCCCCCCCCTCCCTCCCTTCGATTCAAAAATGCTCTCGCCACTGGCGTGCGTGCGTGTGCGTTGCCGACCGCCAGCGTAGTAAAGTACGCATCAAGCAGAATGCTCTAAGTACGCGTCGCTTCTTAGTGCAACTTGTTGGGCACGCTTCACGAGATGATGCACGTTCTGGGCATGCAGCACGAGCACCAGCGACCCGACCGGGACGAGTACGTTGAAATTATCTGGGAGAACGTCAAAGAAGAAAACAGAGGTTTTTTCGTAAAGTTCGAGTTAAAATTCCCGGTGCAAACGTTTTTATCTCGCTACAGAGCAGTTTACGATTAAAGAAAACTTCAAAACGTACGGCCTACCCTACGACTACGGCTCCATAATGCACTATGACCACGGTGAAGTCGTCACGATATTTTTTGTCTTGCTCGCTTCTCTTTGGTGTATGGGTACGGTCAATTTCGCATGAAACAGCAAATCAGATCCGCCTGAAAAAGCCGTTGAATGGCAAGCGACTGGGCGGCGTGGGCGGTTGGGACCACCTCTGTGACATGACGAAGCTATGTCGAGCTTACAGGTGCACGAGATGAGTTGTTGGAGAAAGTTTGGCATTGCCTTTTGTTTTTTTTTTTCAGGTGCACTCACTGTTCCGCAGCCAAACGGTGCGACCAGCGAGCAACGACTCTAATCAATGGCAGCGACAAGAACATCCTAAGTCTCATGACAGCGATACTATTTCTTCTGTTCGCTGCTCTAGTCAATTTCTGACGATTGAGGTGGCGCCACAGGCTCTGTCTTCTGGCTATTTCCATTTGGCTCACTCTTCACTATTCTTGCTTCTTCTGTCTTCTGCCTTTTGCACAAATTGCAACACAGTCTTTGCGCGGTCCTACGACGCATTTCAATGAAATCCTGGAGGGAGTTCATCATATGAAAGTTTCTCTGGGGGGAATAATTTTGGAGGTAAAAATTTTTATGTGACACCGGTTCTCTCTCCCTCTCTCCCCGCCTTCCTAGGCTGCCGCGCACAAAGATCTCTCTGGCTCGCCAGCGTCTCGTATTGCTGCACTCGTCTCCTCCGCCCTCACACAGGGCTGCGCCATCCCCCGCCAGAAAAGAATCAGGTGCGCGCAGAACGGACCACGCAAGGCCCGCTTTCGTTGGGCTGTGTATTCATCACGTCTGCGCTATGGGCCCGTCCTCACGTGTTGTGCACTCTTTTCTCATTCTGAGTACGCTGCCCGGCCCGTACGCTGCCTACTGGAACGGAAAGTGGTGCAAGCTTGCTAGTCGAGAGAGAACAACAACGCCGCGTAATCGCTTGCAACCGACGCCTGCGTCGTGTGTTGCGCGTGCCCGGCCACCACCGGTGGCGTGTATGGACCGACCGGGCCGAGCGATAGCGCACTCGGCGGTTTATTTTTGAAGGGCCGAAAGAAAGATGACGGCTGACGGCCGGCTGGCGGCCGCGACGACGTTCTTGGCCTGCCTGCTCATCCAGATCCTCTGCAGAGGGATGCTGGGCGCGTACGGCGTCTACGTGGCGGCGCTCGTGGAGAAGCAGGGCTGGTCCAAGGCCCACGCCAGCCTCGTCGCCGCCTTGATGGGCACCGCCGTGATCCTCGGCTCGTTGATTCATTCTCCTCCTCGTGTATTGCTTATTGCTGACAATTGATGACACGAGCAGGCCCCCTGATCAGCGTGCTCTACCAACTGCTGGGCAGTCGGTGGCTGGCGGCTCTGGGCTCGCTCGTCTGCTCCACCGCCTTCGTCGTCGCCGCCTTCCTCACGGATTGGATCTCCTTTGCAGCGGCTCACTTCGTCGTCGGTTCGTGAAACGTGCACGAGCTGAAATCACGAGAGCGACAGCGGCGTAGAGGGGTCTTTTAATAGAATAATTGGCGTGGAGGGTTTTTAATGGAAAAATACACTGCGCACACACGTCTGTGCGCTCACACTCTTGGTGTTCATGTACTGCAGAGTCAGACGCACACATGCAGTACGCGGCCATGCGTACATCCAGACACTGAAAAAATTTGCCTTTTGACTAAACTTTTAACTAAACGCTGGCCCATTTAGGAAGGGGGGGGGGGGTGGCGAATAAACTCAAAAGGCGTTTGCCGTTTAGGGAGAGTGTAATTATACTCATAAGGACTTAGGTACTAATTGTTCGGTTCACGGTATATTCTACGGACACGGCATGCGT
This sequence comes from Paralinhomoeus sp. GSCO2_6, assembly GCA_030248085.1. Lineage (NCBI taxonomy): Eukaryota > Metazoa > Nematoda > Chromadorea > Monhysterida > Linhomoeidae > Paralinhomoeus > Paralinhomoeus sp. GSCO2_6. The sequence goes on along the minus strand of JASAMY010001275.1, from coordinate 6,837 downwards.
TGTTACGCGTTAGGGCTGGGCTTTGCGCTGGCTTGGATCACGACTGGGGCAACGGCGGCGGAGGCGCTGAGCTCGTGGCGCGACACGGGTCTGGCTGCGCTCAAGCTGGGGCCCAGCTTCGGCCAGCTGGTCTTTCCGCTCATCTTTTACTACTCCATCGAGTGGTTCGGAATACACGGCTCCATGCTCATAAACGTACGTGTTAGAACCATTGTACTGTACCTTGCAATGCAATAGGTACAGTGTCGGTTTGACAAATGAGTCCCATTCAAATGGAAACTCGAAAAAGGCAATTTAGGCTGGTCTCACACTGCAGCTGGTCGTGTTGGGCGCCCTGATACGACCCCAACACGTGCACAGAGAGGATCACAGAAAATCCAGAGGTAGGTAAGCTGTCTCGTGTGTCGTCTGTCTATCGATTTCAGCAACCAGTAGGTGCATGATCGAGAGCGTTCCGCGTGATTGTGCGGATGCTTGAAGATGTGTCGGTTACAATACCCAACTACGGTACGCTCTAGAAAACCTAACATCCTAACAGCAATATGTGTGTGCACGGTGTCGTTGGGCTACCCGCAACGCTGCAGCGGCTGCCGATGTTTCAGCCTGCTTCCCGGAGCTGCTGCACAAGGACAGTCTGTTCTGGCTGACCTGCATCTACACGCTGTTCCTCGGCTTGTCCTCATCCATCGACTTCGCGCTCACGAACACACTGATCATCGAGAGAGGCCTGTCCGCCAAGTCGGCCGCCACTCTCTCCACAATAGCCCAACTCGTGCGCGTTGACCCGTACGAATGGCTGCAACTTCCTTTGCATTTTGCTATTCGTGTTCCGCTGGGCCATTCAGTAGTGCAGCCGGAATCTGGTTTCGGGTAGCACAACATGTAAGAGTCGGGTAATTTCCGGTAAATTTGACAAATTACTGCCCTTTAGAGCCCTCGAAATACTTGCGCAAATTCAGCAAATGCTCCTTACAGGCCTCAAAATACGTACATACATGTACCTACATGTACCTAGTTTTCTAAAAGTTTTTTTTTTTGCGCCCATTGGAAAATATCGCAATGCCTATTCTGCATAAATTCGGGTATCGGAACATTTCGGAGGGGGAGGAGGGCACTTGCCATTTGCCACCATCTGTGCCCCCTGGCTACGCGCACTGGGTCCATTCATTTTTTTTAGGCAAACACACTCGGTCGTCTGCTGGTGACCGTTCTGGCTCCCGTGTACTCGAACATGGCACTCGTGAACGTCTTGGGGGCGCTGGTGATGACGGCTGGCTTGGCTAGCTTGGTCCTGGTCGCGGACACGTTCGTGTCGTTCGCCGTCGTGATGTGCGTGGACTTGCTGGGTTACGGAGTGGTCTGCGCAGCGGCCTACGCTCTCATGGGTCAGCTCTTCTCGACGGTACAACTGCCCACCTGTCTCGGCTACCACGCTTTCTACTATGGGATCGGCTGGTTCGGCGGGCCCGTGCTGGCCGGTGAGAATTCTTGGTTGTCGCGAACATTTGTTTTTTTTTTTAATTCCGCCAAATGTGATGCCTAGGATACTTTGGTGACGCCTATTCTGTGGCCGCAGCGATGGGTTGCGCTGCAGCGTTCGGCTTGCTGGGAACCATTGTAAACCTTGCGATTTATGTGGTGATTCACTATCGGAAGAGACAAACAAACAGAGCGATGCCGGAGAAGGAGCTTGAGAAGGAGACAAACTCTGCCGTCTGACTTGTAGTAGGATGCGATCGCTTGCGAATCGCACCAAAATAAAAACGGGTCGAGTGCACGGGTGCAGCACGGCGGACGGGACAGTGAGCGGTGGCACGTTCGCAGATAAGGGCGCATGCGCGGGAACTGGGATGAGGCTGAGAGACAGAGTTGGGTTCGGGCTGCTGCGCACACGCATTGCATTGCGCAGGCAGAGTGCACGACTACACTTTGCGCAGTGGAGCGCGAGTGATGAACGGTAGCGCCGAGTCCTTTGGATATGCGCCCAACTGCACGAATTACGACAACCTCCTGCAGCTCAGCTGCGACCCCAAGCTGCCCAACTCGGTGTGCGCTTTCGGCAACATCAGTGGATTGGGCAGCGCAGCGCTGTGGTTCGTCGTGTTGCTGCCACAAGTGAGACTGTTTGAAACTCATCACAAGGAAACACAAGGAAACTCATCTTGAGAGTGAAACTAACGAGTTCCGTTTCAGATCTGGCACAGCTTTCGGCAGCGCTCGGTGCAAGGGTTGTCTGTTTACTGGGCTCTGGGCAATTTCACTGCGGCTGTTGTCAACGTGTTTTTTGTATTTCTCTCCCACTGTCCTCTGCCGCTGTATACACGAATCACCGCTGTGTACCTGGTAGCCCTCCAATGCCTCCTTTTATCTGCATTCTGGTTCTTCACCGTTCACGGCGCTCGCAAAGCGCTAGTGACTGGAGCCTGCGTTCTGCTGTGGATTGGCGTGACCGTTGTGCATCTGGTGAGACCGGAAGTGCATCAGCACACTATTTGGGCGGCGATCGCCTTGTGGAGTTTGGCTACCTTTCCGCAGGTGAAGGATAATTTTGTAATTTGAAGCATTGTTTACATTGAGCACTTTCTAACTTTCAGATATTCTTGAACACAAAGCGCAGGTCTACAACGGGTCTAGCTAAAGGCATGGTTCTGTTGAGCACAATCGGGAAGACAACCGACTTTCTGAGCACTTATTTATTGCAAATGCCTATGCAATATGTTGTCATGGTCTTTTTCTCCAGTTCCACTGCTCTCGTCGTCGCGTTGCAGGTACTGTAGCTCAACTTGTTCGGATTTTTATGGGTTTCTTTCAACGCAGTTTCAGAAAGAGTGCTTTTAAAAAGGTTGTCAGTAGGATTAATGTGCTGGTAGCTTTTAGCTTAAGGTGGTGCTTCAGCTGGCGCCTTAGGTACAACTCTGCTATATATGGTGTTCAATGTACTGTAATATTTGTGTGTAGTGTATGTCTATGTACGAACCGCAGTGTGGGTTGCAGATGTTGCAGTATTGGGACAGTCCACCGAGAAGACGTCGCCTGGCGACCGTCGACTCGGAGCCGGCCGCGCACGAGCTGAGTCGGCTGTCGATTTCGAAGAGGGCCGACGCCGACCCACCGTTGCCGCCCCACCGGACGGTGTGTCACGCGACAGTCCGACTGCTTCTCGCCTTCCTGATTCTAGCGGAGCTGCTCGCCTTCTCGGCCGCTCTCCTCTATAGGACTTGGCACACGCAGAGCTGGCTCTGGTCCATAGTGGCGCCTTCGCTAACGTACGGCGCGTTGATTGGGGTGGAGATCTACTACTGCTTGCGCTCGTGATACATGTTCGCTTGAAACGTGGAGAGAAGAGAATTGGTGCTCAGTTCTTGCAGCTCACGCTCACAATATACCATTCCTTTCGGGGGGTGCCAAGTGGGAGGGGCCCTCCGACAAGGACCGTGGCTAGGCCCAGTGCCTGCCTTCGTCGGTTCCCGCACCCTGGACCTGGGATCACGCTGGGCCACACCAGCCCCACTGACCAACGTCCCACTTGCGGGCAGTCCCTGTGGACACGCCCAGAGGAGCCTGCTCTTCTGGCAAGACGTCCCAGGGAAGAAGATCCGACACTGCCTGCTCCCTTCGGGGCAATTACAACAACAACCATTCCTTTCTTTTCTACCGCGGTGTGCAGCCACCAAAAGAGAGTCAGATTGGACGGTCCTCTTTGACAACCGATTCGTAGGAGGGCGGCGGGGGTTCGGCGTCCTCGTAGGAAGGCGGCAGACTTTCGGCGGCGACGCTCGGCTGCGATCGCAGCTGCCGACTCAACCTACTCCCGCCCCAACTCCTGAATTGCGCACATGTGCGTGCGCAAGCATTCATTTTGCTACATGCGCGTGCCTACAAGGCCACCCACCTATTCGACCCGACCGACCCCTGAGACGGGACGGTTCGAAGGGTGGACCGACGCTCGGCCGCCCGGTCCGGGGAGCCGACCCGATGTTGGGCCCTCCGCCTGTTTCGCAGCCTCTCGAAGTGGCTCTGACACTGCATGGCGACGTCGAATCGCCAGTACGTGAACGCCACGCACACCGCTACCAGTAGGAGAAAGCCAAATGACACTAAAAAGGCAGGAAAGAAAATTCTTGGCAAGGCGATGCGAGAGAAAATTTGAACTCACGTCCGAACTGAATGGCGGACACGAACATGGAGACGAACAGATTGTAGATTGCGTACTGAATAATGAGCACACTAACGGCCAGGACAAAACCCTGAAATTGCGACAAAAATATTGAGAAAATAGCAGCAAAAAATCTAAATATACAAAGAAGCACCTGTACAACAACGTAAGCAAGAACAAACGACGGTCTTCTCAAAATTAGACCCAGTAGTAAGCTCAGCACGACGGCCGCTTGAACGCAGGTCAGCACTGACAGTGCGATTAATGCCCGTTTTGACATATATCTGCAAAAATCAATAGATATTTGGTTGTAAAACACAAAAGCGGCAGCTCTAGCTAGTAATGTCTCGCTGCACTCACATTATTAAGCCGATGCAACAGCAGACTAGGAAGATTTCGGCAGCAACGACGATGCCCGCTTGTACCTAAAAAGGCTCACTAATTGTATTGCGAGATGATCATGATCAATAATTGTAATGATCGTTATCACTGACGCACCGACCTTGACTTTCGTCGTCCACTTCTCGTCCGGCGGAAATGTTGTCGGTCTTGATGGTGGAGGTGACGTAGGCGACGGAGGTGGTGGTGGTGATGTGGGTGACGGTGGTGTTGGGGGTGGTGGAGGTGTCGATCGGGAGGGTGATGGCGTCGCGCTGGCTGCTCCTCCTGCCTCGGCGGCCATGTTGGTCTCGCTTTCTCCCTCGGCTAGCGTCGGTTGCGCGTCGGCGGGCCGCATTGCGCACTAACGCCAGCAAGGCCCACGTTTCACGTTCGTAGACTGAGTAGTGCATGCATGCGGGTTGAGGGAGGGAACCGCTGGCCGGCCAGCGTTTCGGCGTCGTCTCTCCCCTGGCAGCAGACGGGCGCGGAGCGAAGACGCGCGCCGCGCGCTGCGGACACACGCGCAACAAGACTGGCACTCGACTGGCAACTCGCGGCGCGTTACATCGCTCCGAAAATAGTAGCGCGCACCAATTAATGGCCGCCATTTGTTTTATTGACTGGACAGAAAGGGATCAGTGGCAAACGAACACAGACGCGGGTAGTGTAAAATGGATTGTTCAGACTGACAGCGCGTAAACAAGGAGATTTTGGATTGCGAGACGGAAGTCGACGCAAATTAGCGGTTTCACTGTATGCAAAACACAAGTAAAGACGAATTTAAATAGTTGAGCTGTCGTATCTGGGCTAGGGATCTTCGTCGTCTTCATCAGGCATGGGCAGGCAAGTTGGCTCTCGCATCAGCTTCGAGCACTTGGGACACAAGACGTGCTTCCACTGAGCTTGCTGAAATCAAGAGAAAGACAAACAACAGAATCATGGGCGTACTACATCCCGCATACATACCCCTGCGTAGGTGTCGTTTTCGCGCGTGTCGGACATGTGACGAGCTTGCTCGGCGGTGGGTATCAGTCCCATTTCGAAGCCCATGCCAGAACCGTACCAAACTGAGCGATTGATCGTGTGAACACGCTGATGAGAGCTACAGTCCATGGCACCTACCCAACAATTCAGAGTTCGCTTCAATGGGCCGAATAACCCAGTAGTAGACCATGGAATGGCAGCAGCCAAACCGCCACTTCGAGCACAGCCACTTTGTGTAGGGATCAGTGGCGGTCCGGACCCTGACCGACACCTGGGGCAGCGTTGCGCAGATTTTTTTAGAAAAATAACACACTTTTTTAGACTACCTAAGCCAAGTTACCCTTACTTACTGCTAAGGCAATCAAGACCAAGCGGTGCTACAAGTACAACACTCTGCGCAACGTCCATGCCATGTTCTGCTCTCTCCAGACTAAACGGAGTAATATTGTCTGTGACGAATTAGACAGATTTAGAAGTCAGAAGCACACAGGAAGCGGTGTTGACGTAGCGTAGCCAGTTCGACTCGGACCGCTCGAACGAGTCGACGTAGCAAAAGCGGTCTTGGTCAACGGGCTCGGGCTGTGGAATCTGAATGCCTTTCTTTTACTTTTCGACTACGATTGCGAAAACGATTGCTAACCGTCCAGGTGTAATCGTAGCCGTTGCGCTCGAAATCTTCGTATTCTTCAAAGGTCACTCTGCCCTGCATGCAACAGACTGGGTAGAGAAAGATGGGCGTGTGCGTGTGCGTGGGCGAGTGCGTATGCCTGTGTGCGTGCGTGTGCGAGTGGGTGTTTGTGCGAGTGCGAGTGCGTGCGTGCGTAGAATCTAACAATCCGATATGAAGCACCCGTCGCTTACCAAGTAGGGACCGAACAGCATTCCAGCCGGTATCGGGACGCGGGTAAACACTCCCTTGCCGGCAAACGGAATTGTCGACTTGTTCAGGTAGAGAAAGCATGGCAGCGTGTCGTCTGAGTGCTAAACTTTCTGAAGATGTTGACAGGGTACAAAGTCAAGTCTGATGCTTACCGGAGCAATTCTATCCACAACATGGAGCACCACTTCTTTGTCAACTCTTCCGAGATATTCCACGTTGTGACAAACTGCGTCGTCTGAAAGTGATCAGTGTTTTGCGGCAGCAGCGAGTGACAAGTAGACAACCAAATAAAGCGCCTGACACGTGTCTATGGGCTTTTCTTTTTCCTTGACGACCATCTGAGCCAGCGTTGGGCAGCTTTGAGATCTCCACCTCGCTCCAAACAACAACTTTATAGCTGACCGGGCTTCTTCGAAGTCACTCTTGCGGTTCAGCT
>JASAMY010003386.1:10000-12823 GCA_030248085.1 Paralinhomoeus sp. GSCO2_6 | reverse complement strand
TTTATGGTACTCATTCATTCGTATTGCTCCATAAGTGAAACAGGGATTCTTGATCTGGCTGTGAATGTATTTCAATGCTGCTGATTACGGATTTTCAATGGACAGCTAAATGATAAGTTCGGTACGCTAATGTAGATTGTGTTTGTAGAACAGCTCCTTAAATTATACCTGAAGTGCCTGTTGTGTATACTCTCCATCCATTAACACAATAAATTTCTGTTACTGTGATACAAAAATCAGTTATCCCGATTCCAGACTGCACGTATGTTTGCAGAATAGAACAATAATTTGTAGGTATCGTAATTCGAACTGTGGTAATCAAAATGTTCTATTCATTGGATCGTCATTTCCAACTTACAAAATATTTCGGTGTCTATGTATGTACGTGCGTGCGTGCGTGTGCACGCGCGTGTGAGTGCGTGTGTAGATAGGTATGCACTTTTCCTGGTATGCTAAGTGCCACTGAATTCTGTCATCATGTAGCGAGCGCTAAAACGCCGAATATGTGACAAGCAAATTGGTGGTTCATACCATTGTATGCTCTTATACAATCGTTTTTCAAAGTGGACTCCACGTCAACTGCAATGCTGTTGTACAATCGTTTTTCGAAGTGGACTCCACTGCAATGCTCTTATACAATCTTTTTTCAAAGTGGACTTCAGCAATGCGCGAATACCATTTTTTTTCTTTTCAAGCTCAACTTCTGTCTATGGAAGTCACATATTCACCTTTTTTGCAGCTGCCTGCAAATTTTTCCTTAATACAGTGTTTTTTCGTATTGATATGAACAAAATATGCACCCACGCGTGCATGGATTTCAGGTGCCAACAAGGGGCAGTGAGTTTCCCTACCGCAATAGCATACATCCGGCTAAATTGCACAAAAATCCCTTTAAATTTCGCTTTATAGCAGGTGCCAAGCAGAGTTCGGTTAGGCCATTGTCTGTTCTCTTGCTTCATGCCCTTAAGCATTTCAGGAAATTTTTGTGCAATTACTGTAGAGTCACGAGCGATAGGGGTGGTCCCAGGTGCTATTGGTCCGTCAACAATTCGTATAAAGTCATTCAAGATTTGCATAGGAGGAAAAACATTCGGCATTTGGTAACGGCGGACTTTGCAACTTTGTTCACTAATTTGCCACACGACATCATATTGCGTAACGTGTTTCAATTGGTCGACATGTGCTTTAACAACTCCAACCGTGGATACCTGGCTATTGACAGCAATGGATTTTGTAAATTTACTGCAGTCCGTACGATGCAGATGTGTTTTAACCGTTGGGAGATTAAAGATTTGATTAGCACGGTATTGCAAGAGACATATGTCGTTTTCGCTGGGATTCCCTTTAAGCAGATCAAGGGCGTCCCCATGGGAGGCAATGCATCCCCACTTCTAGCGGACTTAACGCTTAGTATGATGGAATTTAATTTTTGTAAATCCCAGAGGCAGGGTAGCTGCATCGCATTTCGGTACGTGGATGATCTGTTGGTTTTGAATTTGGCAGATATAGACCCGCTTATGAAACAGATATATCATGAGTCACTGAGCTTGGAAATTACGGCTGAAGGCACCAACATACCTTTCTTGGACCTCAATATTAAGGTGAATGAACGCAACGGGGTGGATACTTCTGTGTTTCAAAAGACCGATCTGTTCAACTTTGAGGTTATTCGATATGGCTTTACAGATAGCAATGTTCCGGTGAGGTTGCACAAAGGGGTTTTGATTAGTCAGCTAATTATAATTGGACGGATCTGCAGTTTTAAAGCGGCATTTGTGGATCGCACAACTGAATTGATTAACACCTACAGGGTGGCCCAAAAAAAAATGTGCCCTTTTTGTATTTTCCGTAACTCAACCTAACCATGGCGGATTGGGATGAAATTTTGTGGGCTTATAGCCAAATACAATCTGTATACGCCCTCCAAATATTATTCCCATCCGACCACCCACGCGCATTTTATGACCATGTTCCCAAAAACACCCAATTTTCGAAGTGACGGACCACATGAAAATGGACCAAAAAAAAATGTGCCCCCCCTCTATCTCGGCCGATCGGGGACGGATCCGCCTGAAATTTTGCAGGCTACAGGGCACCCTAAATTCTACCTCGCATGCCAAGTTTCAGCTACTTCTGTTAAGGCTTGCTGTAGTGAGCGCTACACACACACACATCAAACCACCCATTTTCAAATCTTTCTAAACATGTGCTCGATTTGAGCGCCGTTCTGCGACACAACCGCCCTCAGACGAGCTCGAAAACCGTTCTTTCGGTCAAGAATCACACTGCGAATCCACCCGTCATCAATGCTGTCCCAAACTTCTTGCAGCCGCACTTTCAGAGACTGCAGACTGTCAAAGGACGGGTGCCCGTCAAAAACTTTCTGCTCGAACACCTCCCACACGCGATAGTCCATCGGGTTGCAATCGGGAGAGTGCCAGCCGCTCCGTCGGGTGGATGAAGTCGGGGCACTGCCGCGAGAGCAACTGCACAGTGTCCTTTGCGGTGTGAGATGGAGCACCGTCCTGAAGAAAAATCCAGTCCTCCGATGGGAAAAGGCGCTTGCAGTCGGGGAAAAATCCGTCCGTCAACAGGCTGCGGTAGAAGTGACCCGTCACTTTTGTTGACGGAGGGACAAAGTGCAGTCTCGTCTTCCCAGCAGCCGACACGCCAGCTGCTACCATGACCTTCAAAACAAACCAAAATGAAAACTTTGTGAAAAAAAGGTTCAAAAACCTTCAAGCTTTTCTTTTCCCTCTCAACCAACAGACGGCCGGGATCAATGGCGCGCTTGGGTCCGACGCCATAAACTCTGCTATTCCG
>JASAMY010003386.1:0-5000 GCA_030248085.1 Paralinhomoeus sp. GSCO2_6 | reverse complement strand
ATGTAGGTACATACAGGGTGGCCCAAAAAAAAATGTGCCCTTTTTGTATTTTCCGTAACTCAACCTAACCATGGCGGATTGGGATGAAATTTTGTGGGCTTATAGCCAAATACAATCTGTATACGCCCTCCAAATATTATTCCCATCCGACCACCCACGCGCATTTTATGACCATGTTCCCAAAAACACCCAATTTTCGAAGTGACGGACCACATGAAAATGGACCAAAAAAAAATGTGCCCCCCTCTATCTCGGCCGATCGGGGACGGATCCGCCTGAAATTTTGCAGGCTACAGGGCACCCTAAATTCTACCTCGCATGCCAAGTTTCAGCCCGGTCCGTTCAGGTCCGCTTTAGTAACACAAATTCAAACTTTGCGCAAAATTTGTCTTTGTTTGTGTGGTTGTTTTCATGCGTGTTCATAATAATAATACTGTAAAAATATTTTTGATCCTGTTTTTGTCAAATAATGGCGTATTCGGATGGTTTGTCCGCAATTATCTGGAATTATCATTCGAATCACAATTTTGGCGCAAAAAAAAATTTTCGGCTTTTGAAGGGCGATCACAATGTGACGCTCAGAGGCATTCAGAGTTTCCTCCAGCGAACCAAGGTTTTTTTTCTGAGTTTATTGTCGAGTTTTTATGGTCTTTCTTTAGCAGCGTGGAGGTTCTCTCGAGCGCAAACCGGGAAGTGGGCGACCGCGAACGGCTTTGACGCAGGCCAACATTGCAGCAATCAAGCGTCACACGTTGTCTCAGGATTCCAATCCTGGGACACACTTGAGTCAAAGAAAAATCTTGCAGAAGTTGGCCATCGCGAGGACGTCTGTCCAAAGGGCCCAGCGACATCTGGCGCTGCGATGCTTTACCAAAGTTCCAGTCCATCAGCTGAATCCATTGCAGAAGCAGCAGCGCCGGAAGAGGGCGCAGAATTTGCTTCGTCGGCTACCAGTCGATGCTGTGAGACGCACGGTCTTTACAGACGAGAAGTGGTTTGAGACTCAGGCGCCACGGAACGCGCGGAATAGCAGAGTTTATGGCGTCGGACCCAAGCGCGCCATTGATCCCGGCCGTCTGTTGGTTGAGAGGGAAAAGAAAAGCTTGAAGGTTTTTGAACCTTTTTTTCACAAAGTTTTCATTTTGGTTTGTTTTGAAGGTCATGGTAGCAGCTGGCGTGTCGGCTGCTGGGAAGACGAGACTGCACTTTGTCCCTCCGTCAACAAAAGTGACGGGTCACTTCTACCGCAGCCTGTTGACGGACGGATTTTTCCCCGACTGCAAGCGCCTTTTCCCATCGGAGGACTGGATTTTTCTTCAGGACGGTGCTCCATCTCACACCGCAAAGGACACTGTGCAGTTGCTCTCGCGGCAGTGCCCCGACTTCATCCACCCGACGGAGTGGCTGGCCAACTCTTCCGATTGCAACCCGATGGACTATCGCGTGTGGGAGGTGTTCGAGCAGAAAGTTTTTGACGGGCACCCGTCCTTTGACAGTCTGCAGTCTCTGAAAGTGCGGCTGCAAGAAGTTTGGGACAGCATTGACGACGGGTGGATTCGCAGTGTGATTCTTGACCGAAAGAACGGTTTTCGAGCTCGTCTGAGGGCGGTTGTGTCGCAGAACGGCGCTCAAATCGAGCACATGTTTAGAAAGATTTGAAAATGGGTGGTTTGATGTGTGTGTGTAGCGCTCACTACAGCAAGCCTTAACAGAAGTAGCTGAAACTTGGCATGCGAGGTAGAATTTAGGGTGCCCTGTAGCCTGCAAAATTTCAGGCGGATCCGTCCCCGATCGGCCGAGATAGAGGGGGGCACATTTTTTTTTGGTCCATTTTCATGTGGTCCGTCACTTCGAAAATTGGGTGTTTTTGGGAACATGGTCATAAAATGCGCGTGGGTGGTCGGATGGGAATAATATTTGGAGGGCGTATACAGATTGTATTTGGCTATAAGCCCACAAAATTTCATCCCAATCCGCCATGGTTAGGTTGAGTTACGGAAAATACAAAAAGGGCACATTTTTTTTTGGGCCACCCTGTAGTCTTGCCCTCCCCGAAAATGTTCCTGGAACCACTCTGCTTATGCTGGCCTGTAGAGCTCCAACTTTTCAAACTGCCCCCTGTAACTTTTGGACTGTCCCCCCTAACTTTGAATCCTGGCGCCGCCACTGGCAGAAATCTAGACTTTAGGTGGGCGGATGTGTTCCTTTTAGGCTTTCAGGCCAACAAGCTCTTGGTCAAACGGCGAGGGCGCTCTCTTTCTAACTTATGTAGCTAATAAATGCGTTACGTTACACTTTGAACTTGAGCGACTTGAAAACAATTGCCGTAATTCACTAAACAATGTGCGATTCCTAGAAAATTTGGAGATGATGTTTCTAGAAAGTATTTAAATTGAAGTCGCGAAATAAACGAAAAACAGCGAGGGGTCAGTTTGTTGCACCTAGCAACCGATCGTGTACAGCGAAGGTATTTGTGTGCGCCCAAGCGAACATGCAGTTGTGCCCGTGTAGTCTTACACGGTCAGGAATCCAACGCCGCCACAGACTACGCCACAGACCACACATTCTCATTCAGGTATGTTTCTGGCCGAGTACGTGGTCGCCGTGCCGTTGTCGGCGTCCGGCTTGCCGCTGTACGGCGAGAAGTCCATTCTCTTGCGCGATCTCTGCAGCGTCAACACCGTGTCCTTTCGAATCAGCTTGCTCACGTCTCTCGTCATCGCCCTCAACCGATTTAGCCTGTTCGCGTGGAAGCGCCTCTACGAGGTCTTGTTCGAGAATCGCCGAACGCACTTTGTCCTCGTGGGCGCCACGTGGGCGTACGGCTTCTTCAAGGTCGGCTTCTCGACGATCGCAGCGGTGCAGCGCAACAATCAGTGGCGAACTCGCGCGGCGACTCTTGCAGGTGTTCATTACGCAGGTCATGGGCAGACGCATGTACTTCCAGCATCAGTTCTTCTACTTCTACTTCGAAAATTAAAGTTCTACTATTAAAAGTAGCCACTTCATCAGATGATCAACTTCAGTTTGGACAAACCGTGTATAATCGAACCAAGCGAAGCAACACGTCACATATTCGGCGTTTGTTGTGCGAGCCATCGCACACAGCCACAACACTACCACTATATCAATCCACCCTCACAAACTCTTTCATCTCTCTGACGATGCGCATAATTCATTAGGCATTGTATGGGTGGACAGGGCACACAGCCAAAGATTCTGCATAAATAATTTCGCTACCCTGCCCGTCTTAAATTTTTAATATGTGGCTTGCCCTTACAGTAAGTGATATGCACCATCATTTCACAGTCTTGAGTGCCAAGTATACCCTACATTCGGGCAGCGGCATGGCCTAGTGGCAAAAAACCGGCCTCTTGCGCGCAAGGTCCTGGGTTCGATTCTTGATGGCGCCACTAGATCGAGGACTTCCCTTTCCATGGATTTTCTCGTGCCATCGCTGCCCTAGATTACAGATGGCGTTCTTCCGAAAGTCTTCCGCTAATTATACGGCTGTAGACGGGAAGGCGTCATGGAGATGGGTAGGCTACATGGGCCATTGACAGGCCTCCTAGCGTCGCCCCAAATCCAACAACAACAACAACTTCTACTTCGAGGCGGTCGACCTCAACGACACGGCGCAGGTCCGATTCAACGACCGATATTTGATCAGTTCCACCGACGCAGTCATGGTCGAGTTCGAGAATCATGTGCAGTACCTCGCTTGGCTTCTCTACCTGGGCGCCTTCGTCTACCTCAAGCTCTACACGAGGCCATTGACTCAGCCCAGCAGCGGAGGTGACGAGCCAGACAGGAAGAAACTCTCAGCCGAGACTTCCCTGCTGATTCAGGAGCGTGCTCCGAGCTCGCGATTGAGTTCAATATGTAAATGCCTACCACACCGTAAATCCTCCAATAGTAGTGCTCCGGACCACTATTATTTCAACCGTGTCTTACACAGGGCCACTATTGGAGGGGGACTTTATACTTTCATTCAACCTAAAAGGCACATGGCATTACATATCCTTCACCACCGGGCGGGCACTATTATTGGGGTCTTGAGGGGCACTCTTATTTCAACTTTGCTTTACCCGTGGGCGTTATTGGAGAAAGGGGCTGTATTGGAGGATTTACGGTACTTTGTAATGTAGCTCCCTGATCGGATCACGCGCCCAGGGCTGCCTGATCACGTTTGTGACGCAGTGCGAGATCATGGGCTTCTATTACAAGAATTCCCTGCACGCCGCCTCCCTCTTTCTGTTCGACAACAAGCTGATCAGCGGCCTGACGCTGTCCTGGCTCGTGATCCTCAACAGCGCGCTGAACCCCTTCATATACTTGGCGTTCAACCGCAGCATCCGCGCAAAGGCGCTCCAGCTCTTCTTCGCAAGCCACTCCGCGCAGCGCCCTCCAGCCGCTGGCCCTGGCGGCTCTCCGGGCGAGCGAGGCGCAAGAGGCCGGAAACTGTGATTCTCCTCAATCACACGGACAGTGTGTTGTATCCTCCCTGCGAATTACCAGGGTATACGCTCCACCTGTACATACTGTACGTGCGACACAGTTCGACAAGCCAATGCATCTAGTTTGGTCTGTTTGCTAACTGACAAGATTTTTCACTGCACCTTGGGTGATCTCATATCTCTACGCTCGGTTGTTCGTTATGAAATTTAATTTGGTCCTGTATTTTTGTTTGGACTACGTCTATGTTGAATTTCAGCTTCCCTGGGGGTGCATGGGGGTGCATAAGTTCCCTTGGGGGGGGGTGCATATAGTTTTGATAGACCCTGTACAATGGTATGTGCAATGTTCAACATGTATACTACACAGGTATCGTGGTGGCATGTACCTACCATACATCTTTTCATTGTCGAAACCGCGCCACTATGGTGTAGTAGCAAGGTTCGCGTACAACGTTAACATATCAAACTGGCAAAACGAGTAGAAATAACTTCGCAAATGTATACATTAAGTGCAATACGCGAAGTCACTCGAGCACGAGGAAA
>JASAMY010002684.1:0-12858 GCA_030248085.1 Paralinhomoeus sp. GSCO2_6 | reverse complement strand
CAACTGCGCCAATCGTGTTCGCAGTGCTACTGCAGCTCATTGTAGTAGCGACCATGTCCATCTCACAAACGTCTTCAGCATGCGGAGTCTGCTGATGGATTAAGCTCTTCAGAGTTTGAAGTGCCGTAAATTCTGACAACGAGCAGCTCATCAGATGAAGAGTCTGAACAACAGACCATGAAAGAGGTAGGTATGTGTCAAAAAGTTTTGCTGAAACAGATAAAAAAACACCCATGGCTGTCTTTGTAGGAATAAATAGGAAACGAGCGGCTCCAGTGGCAAAGGTTTATGGAACTCAACATAAACTGCCATTGAGTATGGCGTTCCAACGACCAGTTCTGACACAGTTGTTGTGTTGGATTACTCGTTGCCTCCGAACAAATGGACTGAAGCCATGAAACGAAACAGTAATCACATCATGGTGTCACACCCGTTCGTGACGGCTTCAGTTGGACTGATGTAGAGCCAAAACTCAGAGGTTTTGGACGTGTTTATATATCACACGTTCTGTTTATTTTCCTGCATTGTTTCAGCCACGGAACGTGTTCACGGGCGGGACTCCTGGACCAAGGGTCTTCAAAACGGATGTTCCTGAAATAACCATTTTCTTGTCAGTGGCTCAGTATGTCTTGGCTATATGGCTGACTAACAGCAATAAATATGTAAAGCAGTGCATGGCAAGCGACGTCGACTGCTTTGACCGCCACGAGGCAGCGGCCTACGTTGCCACTAATCTGTTGATGTCTCTGTGCCACTGCGTCGATGTAAGTTTCAGCTATGTTTTGATTGCACTGTTGTGTAACTCCGTGAAATTCAACATAAAATGCATGTATGTCATGCACGTCTGCTACTTCACTTGCTGTCCGTTACAGCGTCGTTGGCACTGGTTCAACAAGTATATGAAAAACGAAAGTCTCATCAAGGCTTTGAGCTACGACAAATTCCTGAAAATTGAACGGTTCATGAGGTTTTATGACCCTGACATTGCATCTTCAACTGGACAGTCTCTTCCGACCTCCCCTAACTATAACAGAAACTATAAGGTGGAACCGTTGGAGAAGGGCATTCAACATTGGTGCTCACAAAAATTATGTGCCATCACAATGCATAGCAATAGATGAAAACATTGTGGCGTGCAAAGGCCGGCACCCTTTTTCGCACGCATAACCCTGGAAAGCCTGGAAATAAACGGTACGGAATCAAGACATATGAGCTGTCCAGCGAAGGCGGCTATGTCAACAGGTTCGTTGCAGTCGCGTTTTGCATGCTCCGCTTTTGTACACCTTTTCCTGCAACCAGGTCCATCATGCACAACGTGCGACCCATGAGAACTGAGTGTAAAGGGAAAATTGTTTCCAAAGTTTGGGAGCTTATATTTGGAGAGGAGTTGCAAGACAAGTATCTCGGAGACATCAACTTCTCATATGGCGATGAGGGTCGAACTGTGCGTGGTGTTTTACTTTGTCTTTGTGTTGCATTTGTACAGTTTATGGTCAGTTTAATTATACCGCTCACTTGCACATGCAAGTGCTCTCATCAAATTGCAGCTGTTCGTCGACAACTACTACTCTGATGTTATGACCTTTGTGGCTCTACAAGCTAGACGGACAGATGCTGTTGGGACGCTAAGGAAGGCGCGTTCCTTCCTGCCCCAAAGTCTATTGGTGACGAAAAAATCTTCAGGTTCTATTCTGATTTTGTCTTGTTTCCGAAGTCGAAGAACTGGTGACAAAACTGCATGTTTCAGTACGAAAAAGGTGAAATTCGAGAAAGGAAACAATGTTTTTGCCTTTGCTAACCAAGCAAATCTGACTATTACAAATTGGTTGGACAGCAAGCACTGCGTTCTGCTTAGCACTCTGCCGCATGTGACGAATGCGATTGGAGAGTGTAAACGCAAATGCGTTGAGAAGG
The DNA here is from genome assembly GCA_030248085.1 of Paralinhomoeus sp. GSCO2_6. NCBI lineage: Eukaryota > Metazoa > Nematoda > Chromadorea > Monhysterida > Linhomoeidae > Paralinhomoeus > Paralinhomoeus sp. GSCO2_6. Next base: position 10,944 of record JASAMY010002684.1, on the reverse strand, counting down.
GACCTATAAAGTTTTCTGTGCAGTGCGTCCCACAGCCGCTCCTGTACAAATTGTACAGCCAACATATGTACGTTTTATTGCTTGTTTAAACGGAGAGTGAACCAATGCATAAACAGCACCTTCACGACAGGTTCTATGTCGACCAAGGTGATCAGCTTATGGATCCGATCCGACGACCCACTCGTCGGATGAAATGGACCAAATTTCTTTGACCATATTCTCGAACTCTGCTTCCTCAATTCGTTCTGCATCAAGAAGCAGCTGAAAACGCAGACAAGCAAGGAGCAGTACTCCATGTCAAAGTTTAAACTGACTTTGATGGAGCAACTGTTCAACTTGGCTTTGCTGAACCAGGTATGTCCTTGTTTAGCATGTGTATGGAGGGATCGCAATGAATGTTTCTTGTTACACTGCAGAACTGCGTACCTGCAGTGACTGTGGTGCCCGACACCGAAGTCACTGTGTCCAGCCTACTTGAAAATGGACACCACCACAAGCAGTTAATGGATGACACGAAAAAGAAAGCGATTCGCCATCGCTGCGGCTATATTAGGCGGATTAATGTGGGACAGCTACACACTGCTCCAGTGCAGACAAGAATGCACTGCGTGGTGTGTAAAGTGCCACTGTGCTCAACAGACTGCTACCTCAAATGGCACGCGTCACACGTGTTTGTGTCGTAGGTGTGTAGACGTGCCTGGTGATGGCTGTTTTTGATGTGTTTACATTGCACATGTGCATTTTCTGTATAGGTTTCAGTTGTTCGTGCGGTTCGGTGATGTACTGATGTTTCTGCTGTGGTCGTGTCTTATCTTAATTGCTGTTTAAACACGTCGGAAACCTATCTCGCTGTTTTGGCCACGTTTACGCATTTCAGATGACAGTCGCGAAGAAATCATCGTTACATGAACGTAAACTGCATCATAGAGCATTGGTCTCGTTTTGCATGGCTTAGGGTCTGTTTAGTTTAAACACACCATGAACAACTTTTCTGAACATTGTCTGTCATGGAATGTGACGTTTTTGCCGGTTTCGCAAACCTCGTTTCTGCATCGTCTAGGTTGCGTTTCAGCAAATGAACGAGACATAAACACAGCCATCACTGACCCCTTCAAAGCGACCATAACGATTTTGGCCCATCTGAAACGAGACGGGCCCAAATCAAAATTGATAATGAACAAATGTGCCAAGCGGCACGTTCAATGCTGGAGGAGCTAGCGTCGCCCCAAATCCAACAACAACAACAGCCGCTGTCCTCGTGGCGACGCGCGTTGCAGTTGTTCTACCGCAACGGGACGGGCGCAGAGCCGTTCGAGTTGGAGATGCCCCACTGCCGCTGCCCCTGCACCCTGGACAAGTTCCTGGACGGCACCGCCTACTTGGAGACCGAAGACTGGGAGGGCGAGTGCGCGCTTCGTCAGGGACGCAAATAGATAGAGTGGCGTAGGAGAACGATTGAGCGGTCGGTTCCAGCATAATCGTTCGAAACGTCAGGAAGAATTTCTTTTGCCGCAAATAACTGCGCCGTCGGTTCACGCGTTTGTAACTCTGTTGGTCTTCTGCGCGTTGCTTCACACGAGGTACTTGGTCATCTTGTAGGTGATGCTGCAACGGTTTCTTCAGTAAGTTGCGTGTTCGTCGTGGCGAGAGCAAAAATTCTCAACTCACATGACAGTGGAGGCGTCGTCCCTCTCGGACTTGACGGTCTGAGTGGTGGTCACGCCCGACGTGAGCTCTCCCAGCTGGTACGCCTTCGTGAAGCTGTGGATGAGGTCGTTGGAGCCCACGGAGTCGGCGTCGACCAGCGTAAACTTGAGACGAAGCTCCTCCTGCACGTGCGTGCGCGCGTGCCGGTGCGTGCGTGCGTGCCGGTGCGCGCGTGCGTGCGTGCCGGTGCGTGCGTGCGTGCATGCGTGCGTGCGTGCGTGCCGGTGCGTGCGTGCGTGCGTGCGTGCGTGCGTGCGTGCGTGCGTGCGTGCGTACGTGCTAGTGCGTGCGCGCGTGTGTTCTTTTTGTCCAGCCAACGCACATCCTTGTTGAGGATTGACTGGAACGGATTCGTCATCTCCCCGTAGGTCTCGCCCAGCTCGAACTCGAACGAGTCGGCGTTGTTCTTGAGCACACCGGTGTCGACCAAGACGCCCTCGGCGTCGCACTTTTGCGTCGGACTGCCTTCGCTGAACCGGTTTCGAATTGGGATAGAATTGGGATAGAAGGAATTGGGGAGGAATTGGGATAGAAGACGTGCCATCCCAATTCCTCCCCCTTATCCCAAAAACTCCCCCTATGTTATGTTCGGTTTGTAATCTCAATCAGGCAATCTCGATCTCTGTGGATGTTCTCCGCATGCATGGCTTGTCTCCGTTGGGCGCATGAGCTGTTTGACTGGTTGGTAATTTCAAAGCTGTAGTAAAAGCTGGTCGGCTTGCTGGGCAAGCGCGTCTATCTCTTCGACAGCCTCCAGAAGGCTGTCGTTAGCGCACCACTGCGCTGGGAGCTGTTTGGATCCACGCGCGCCAGCGACCCACACGTGCTCGCTGTGCCTCTGCAGCGGCAGCGCAACAGCAACGACTGTGGGCTGCGCGCGATTGCAGTCGCCTTCGACATCGTCACAGGAACGGAGCTGTTGTCACTGCACTTTCATTGACGAACATCGTTTTGATTTTTTGAATTTCATTTTGCCTTCAATCTTTCGCGCGCTAAGGCGCTACGACGAAGGCGCTAAGGCAAAGGGGCTAGGACGAAGGCGCTAGAAAAAAATGCGTTGCATGCGATAGCGAGTACTAGCTGAGTAGCAGGGCGTCGTCTTGGGCGAATGGGCCTTGGGCAAGGAGGGTGGAGAGGTGGTCGGAGACGCTAGAGTGGCAGCCGATACCGATCCACTCGCCACTGCCCTTCTACGTGCGGCGCGGAGGAGCCACTCTTTCCCCGACAACAAAATTGAACGATTGAAGAGTTGTGGGAAAAAGGCGATTGCAGTGCTGGGATTCGAACCCAGGTCTCAGGGTTTCCGGTCCTGGATGCTAACCACTACACCACACTCGCACGCCTCCTATTCCACAAATCACGCATGATAAGCCAGGAGAAACGGCGGAGCCGGCATTGCCTGGCGTCAAACACCACCCACCTGGATGTAACAATTGAAGAGTCGTGGGAAAAAGGCGATTGCAGTGCTGGGATTCGAACCCAGGTCTCAGGGTTTCCGGTCCTGGATGCTAACCACTACACCACACTCGCACGCCTCCTATTCCACAAATCACGCATGATAAGCCAGGAGAAACGGCGGAGCCGGCATTGCCTGGCGTCAAACACCGCCCACCTGGATGTAACAATTGAAGAGTTGTGGGAAAAAGGCGATTGCAGTGCTGGGATTCGAACCCAGGTCTCAGGGTTTCCGGTCCTGGATGCTAACCACTACACCACACTCGCACGCCTCCTATTCCACAAATCACGCATGATAAGCCAGGAGAAACGGCGGAGCCGGCATTGCCTGGCGTCAAACACCGCCCACCTGGATGTAACAATTGAAGAGTTGTGGGAAAAAGGCGATTGCAGTGCTGGGATTCGAACCCAGGTCTCAGGGTTTCCGGTCCTGGATGCTAACCACTACACCACACTCGCACGCCTCCTATTCCACAAATCACGCATGATAAGCCAGGAGAAACGGCGGAGCCGGCATTGCCTGGCGTCAAACACCGCCCACCTGGATGTAACAATTGAAGAGTTGTGGGAAAAAGGCGATTGCAGTGCTGGGATTCGAACCCAGGTCTCAAATGTTCGAACCCGATGTTTTCATTTGAAGCCAAACTGTCCGGCGGCCATGAAGTCGGTAGGCGATCGACTGGCGTCGTCCCAGAGGGTGCGAAGGGCGAACGAGGAGAACGCGGACTTCCTTCGGTTTCTCTCGAAACACAGCGGCGAGAGCGTCACCGGTGTCTCGGCCATTAGAAGCTCGGTTCTCGACTCGCTGAATTCAATCGTACGCCCGCCGAGTTCGAGGACTCGAGGAGCAGCGCGGCAGCGTCGTCCCTCCGCAGGCCGCGCACCCCGAGACGCACGAGATGCCGAGCTGGGCGACGGAGGAGACGCTGGCCAAGGCGAGACGTCTGGCGGACGTCGAGCACGGCGTCTGGCTAGACGACAACGAGGTCGCGGTGAAGCTGTGGGGCGGCCCCATGTTCGCTGACGTCCGCCAACGACTGCTGGCCATCCGCGACAGCACCGCGGATCCGCGCCTCAAGCTCAGCATTCACTCGGCGGTACGTCGTCGCCTCCTCTCTCTGCGCATGCGAACGAGAGATGACCATCTGGGACGCGCGTCCGATGGCGGCTGCACTTCAGGGGAGGCGCCCCCCCCCCCCAGGATCGGGCTGACTGGCTAATCTCGCTAGCAGCGGTCGATTGTGATCAGAGAAGTGGTCCACACAGACACAAACGAACAAAATTACGACCGCGGCACGGCGCGCGTTCGGCCCTTCAGCACGACACGTCCGTCGCGATGTTCTTCGCCGTCGTCGGCTTGCCTTCGACGCCCTATTGCGAGTTCTCGGCGGCCGTCATGCTCGAAGTGTACAAACGAAGCGGCACGGGCGAGCTAGCAGTGAAGGTTTGTGCGTGCGTGGGTGCGCGACCGCTGCCCTAACTTACGGCCTACTAGTAGTAGAGAATCGGCCTCTCGCGCGCACGGTTCTGGGTTCGATTCTTGACGGATCCACTAGATCAAAGACTTCCCTTTCGATGGGTTTTCTCGCTCCGTTGCTGCCCTAGATTCCAAATGGCGTTCTTCCGAAAGTCTTTGGCCAATCAAGCGGCTCTAGACGGCAAGGCGTCTCGGAGGTGTATGTATGATGGGCCATTGACGACCTCCTAGCGTTGCCCCAAATCCAACAACAACAACAGCCGCTGTCCTCGTGGCGACGCGCGTTGCAGTTGTTCTACCGCAACGGGACGGGCGCAGAGCCGTTCGAGTTGGAGATGCCCCACTGCCGCTGTCCCTGCACCCTGGACAAGTTCCTGGACGGCACCGCCTACTTGGAGACCGAAGACTGGGAGGGCGAGTGCGGGCTTCGTCAGGGCGACGCAAATAGAGTGGCGTAGGAGAACGATTGAGCGGCCGGTTCCAGTATCATCGCTTAAGCCACGCAACGAAGAATTTCTTTTGCCGCAAATAACTGCGCCGTTGGTGCACGAGTTTGTAACTCTGTTTTGTCTTCTGCACGTTGCTTCACACGAGGTACTTGGTCATCTTGTAGGTGATGCTGCAACGGTTTCTTCAGTAAGTTGCGTGTTCGTCTTGGCGAGAGCAAAAATTCTCAACTCACGTGACAGTGGAGGCGTCGTCCCTCTCGGCCTTGACGGTCTGAGTGGTGGTCACGCCCGACGTGAGCTCTCCCAGCTGGTACGCCTTCGTGAAGCTGTGGATGAGGTCGTTGGAGCCCACGGAGTCGGCGTCGACCAGCGTAAACTTGAGACGAAGCTCCTCCTGCACGTGCGTGCGCGCGTGCCGGTGCGTGCGTGCGTGCCGGTGCGCGCGTGCGTGCGTGCCGGTGCGTGCGTGCGTGCATGCGTGCGTGCGTGCGTGCCGGTGCGTGCGTGCGTGCATGCGTGCGTGCGTGCGTGCCGGTGCGTGCGTGCGTGCGTGCGTGCGTGCGTGCGTGCGTGCGTGCGTGCGTGCGTACGTGCTAGTGCGTGCGCGCGTGTGTTCTTTTTGTCCAGCCAACGCACATCCTTGTTGAGGATTGACTGGAACGGATTCGTCATCTCCCCGTAGGTCTCGCCCAGCTCGAACTCGAACGAGTCGGCGTTGTTCTTGAGCACACCGGTGTCGACCAAGACGCCCTCGGCGTCGCACTTTTGCGTCGGACTGCCTTCGCTGAACCGGTTTCGAATTGGGATAGAATTGGGATAGAAGGAATTGGGGAGGAATTGGGATAGAAGACGTGCCATCCCAATTCCTCCCCCCTTATCCCAAAAACTCCCCCTATGTTATGTTCGGTTTGTAATCTCAATCAGGCAATCTCGATCTCTGTGGATGTTCTCCGCATGCATGGCTTGTCTCCGTTGGGCGCATGAGCTGTTTGACTGGTTGGTAATTTCAAAGCTGTAGTAAAAGCTGGTCGGCTTGCTGGGCAAGCGCGTCTATCTCTTCGACAGCCTCCAGAAGGCTGTCGTTAGCGCACCACTGCGCTGGGAGCTGTTTGGATCCACGCGCGCCAGCGACCCACACGTGCTCGCTGTGCCTCTGCAGCGGCAGCGCAACAGCAACGACTGTGGGCTGCGCGCGATTGCAGTCGCCTTCGACATCGTCACAGGAACGGAGCTGTTGTCACTGCACTTTCATTGACGAACATCGTTTTGATTTTTTGAATTTCATTTTGCCTTCAATCTTTCGCGCGCTAAGGCGCTACGACGAAGGCGCTAAGGCAAAGGGGCTAGGACGAAGGCGCTAGAAAAAAATGCGTTGCATGCGATAGCGAGTACTAGCTGAGTAGCAGGGCGTCGTCTTGGGCGAATGGGCCTTGGGCAAGGAGGGATGGATGCTCTCATTGTCTGGACGACGCAAGAGAATGTGCCTTAATGCTTGAATCATTGGGGGGTATCCAGCTGAATAATTGTTGAAATTTTATGCACTTGTATTAAATTGTTCAACTTTGATGTACGATATTTATTAGCTTATTTGGCCCTTGAACTGAACCGTTTTGGTGTAACATCGAAAATCACCTCAATTTTGATTTAATGATTGATTTAACGATTAAATTGATTTATTGTTCTTCAAGGTCACTGGATGTCACTTTCGTTGACTTCTCCATTTGGGGCATCAAGGGAATCGTCTACGATCAGTCGAAAATTCTATTGAACAGCTGTAAGAAGCCATTGAGAATAAGTTTGCACACGACGCCTCGCTGTAGAAATAGTTGAGAGAGTTACGACCAAACGTCAGAAGTTCGTGGTGGGTAAGCACTGCGCTCACGGCGCTCACACTGTCTGGCAAAGTTCACAATTTTTTAGGGGGGATGTTTTGGGATAAGGGGGGAGGAAGTAGGATACCCTATTTTATCCTACTTTATCCGGCCGGATGGTCTGGGATATCCTAGTTTATCCGGGGGGATGTTTTGGGAGGGGGGAGGAAGAGGGATACGACACCGGCCCGGCCCGGCCCGAGGGCCGGGCCGGGCCGGAATTCCAGGCCCGTTTTGCGGGCCGGGCCGGGCCGGGCCTGCGTTTTGAGGGTGCGGGCCGGGCCGGGCAGGCCGGACGCTCTTGGCTGGCCAACGTAGATAGCTACCTATGTAATGCATTGTAAGTATTGGCGACTATTCTGCACCGTATTAGCAACTTTGTATTCTATGACGCGAGTCTTTCGCGCTGAAATGGTGCAAAGGCCGTAAAATGGTTGTGAACTGCGATTCTGAGAGGTGGATGCGCCATTACGTTAAGTAAATCACGCAAATTGGCATACGGTATTTCAGTAAATTGTACACTGTAGTGACTGTACTTAAGGTATTTCGTGTTGCGGGCCGGGCCGGGCCGGGCCTGCGATATTGAGCAGTTGGACGGGCCGGGCCGGGCCGGGCCTGTATTTTGAGGGTGCGGGCCGGACCGGGACGGGCCGGACTATCTGGCGGGCCGGGCCGGGCCGAGATGTGCAGGCCCGTGCTCATCCGTAATAAGCACAACAAGGCAGCATTAGTGTGCAAGCGCGCGCAACACCGCGAGTGCAAACTTTCGCGGTGCTGCGCGCGCTTACTATTCCATTTCGTTGCGGTGCTTCGCCGCGCCAGGCGACAGTACGAGTGTTGTTTTGACGCGTATTTTAAGACTTACTTTTTGTAAGAACCAAACATTGGGTGGGCTTTTTGCCCCAAATTGCTTCGATTTTGGTCAAATTCGAGTGTCTAGACCAACTTGTAGCGCTGATCACGAAAATCAACTGGGTTTTTTGTTTTCGAAGTATATGGTTAGAAATAGGCATATATCGATTTTTTTGGTTTTTGCTCTGTAACTTTTGTTTTTGATGTCGTATCAAAAAAGTAAAAGCATTTTTGGAATCCTCGTGTAATTCTGCATCAGATAGGCTGCAAAATGTGATGCACTGTTACTGTCACACACACACGTTGTGTGATGGGCACTTGAAAGTTTTGCTAGGGCCAATTTTTATGTTTTTTTTTGCGAATACCTCACTAACCTTTAACTTGTGCAGCACCGGACCGCACCCATTCGAAAGAGCGCTTTTTTCTGTATCGATTATGTCAAAAAGTTCAAAAATATCCATGGAGACGGGGATGCCACAAGCGCTCAAAGTAGGCGTGGTCAGCACCCCCAAAAAACAGACTTTTTACTGTAACTCATTTCTGCCAATCTTTTTTACTACACGGCGCGCGCCGGAGCTTGGCGCGAGAAAATCGATATGAAAAAATGCTCGCTCGCGCGCGTCAACCCAGCTCACGCGCGCGCTAATGCGCGCCTACGAATAGTGGGCACGCTCCACGCTTCGCAGTAATCGCAGCCAAATAGTCAAATTAGTTTAAAGAAACGACGGTAGCGCACGTGAATATTGGGAACAAGCTCGTTGCCGACGCGTACAGCAACAATCAGCAATAATTGTTTGACCCGCGTCATGGGTGTGCACTCGACTGTGAGCGTTCGTGCAGCATCGACGGCAGACGAACGTAAACATAATACACCGTCAAATACTAAACAATACAGATCACACAGCGCAATTGTGGATTTTAACCTATTTTTGCGGATTTTGGTGTATTTTCGCATCTCTTGCATCGGTTCATGGTCTTCTTTGTGTGCGCGTTTTGTGCATGTTTCGGATTGTTTGTGTTGGGTTGCGAGAGCAAAACGTTTTTGAACATACAACACATACAAACAGACACACCGAAAAGCCTATGCTCTCCACCCCCCCCCCCCGCCACATAGCGTCACCACAGAAAATAAAAAAAAACTTCTGCAAACGAGTCTCAGCGCTGCAAACCACATAGCGTTGACCTGCATTCCAACACTTTGCAGTTTCATCATTGGAGCGCTTCATCATTGTACACAAATGAGTATTCTCAACATTATTTTATTTCATGAGACAGATTGACGTTGAACCACTTTGGAGCACTTTGCAAGCAGGAGTCCTGAGTTCGAAGCGGCTAGTCACGAACAAAGTTAGCCAACTCATCGTGTCCCCCTCCCACCTGGAGCGTTTCCAACGAACGTAATGTGGCTTAAAGGACTAGCCGTAACTAAGAACAACAAGGGCAAACCAAGAAGACTGGAGAAAAACAAGAAAAAAATAAGGCTGCAAAACCAGAAGAAAGCAAAGAGGAGAGAAGTAATTGCGCAACAATATATGTATGTGGGTATGGGTATGTGCAGTATTCGAATTAGAAGCAAAACATTCCGTAACAAAGCAAAACAACCCAATGTATCAAACGCCTTAATGCGTGTTTCTTCTACAGCGCGAATATTTTTGAATACCTTGCTAACTAGAGAAACTCGCGTTAGCGTGTCGAAAAAACGTACTGTATCGTGGCACAGATTCAGCTGCATAATACAACGATTAAAATTCCAAGGTGTGCAACGCGAAAGTTTGTGGAGGGTGACGTCGGCAGAGGGGAGGGACCGCACAGCGGGACCACACGCATACGCTCACATGGACATCTGCAGTTTGTTATCGCCTTCCACCCTCAGACCCACCCATGCCCCATCGCGCGTGCGTGCACAACATGAATGTCACCAAATCGTTTGCATAAGCGGTTCTGCTGACCACACTCGCTAGCGCAAATAACAATCACAAGACGAACATGTTGTAATCTTGCGCTGCGTTGTTTCTCAGGGCATTTTTTTCTATCATGGAGAAAGCTTCAGTTCTGCAACTTGCAACTTTTAGTTTGCAAGGCAATTTCTACATATGTAGTTTCAAGTTTCCTCCAACACTTTTTTGAGCCCTGTTTACAGTGGGTTGCTGCGAGGCACTCTGGTTGAACTGCATAGTAGGTGGGGATTGAGACGTTGTCGTCGTTCGCAGTTGATCTTTGAGCTTCTGCACATCCCGCCTGGATTTCGGTCTCTGAAACACCTCAGTGTCAACAGCTGTGACTCCCCAAAATCAAAATGTCTACTTTCATGTTGTTGTTCAGCGTTTGGGAGTGTTGCTATCAAACTGGAATCACATATACCGTAACCCTGCGCTGGCTGGTGGGGAATGGAACACCACCGCGTGTACGCCAGCGTGTTGCGCGCACAGTTTTGGGTTCGATTAGCAGCAGACACCACAGGAAGCACAGAAATATGGCGGTCGATTTCATCCTAGGCTCTATGGCTAACCAGTTCCTCAAATTTCGTTTTGGCTTTTTTCACAATAACGGTTTTACCGTCAAACGGAGACTATACACCGGTAGCACAGCTTTCAGCGCATAATGAAAACGCAAATTTTAAACCATTCAACACATGTTGTCTTCGCATGTTAGGTATGTTCACACTCGTACGCGTACTGCAGATGTACACTAAAGTCCATGTCAAATTACCGTGGACTGGAAGTTTTTTGGCAAAGTTTGGTGGTGCTGGAGAATTAATTACGAACATCATACCTATACATAAACATGTAGCCTAGCTGGAGCTCCGATCAGAGCAACACTTCGCGTTCACGTCACGCCGACTCCCCAACGTAATCGAGTCAACGCGAAACCGGTTTCATTTCCGGTGTGGAGACACGGCGCGCGCGCGCCCACGTCCTCGTTCGCGACGGACCCCAATGGCGGCGAAGCGTCCTGGCCGCAGGGCTTCGGCGAGCTGACGCGCGTCGGCGTGAAGGGCTCCTTCGAGCTGGGCGTCTTCCTGAGAAAGCGCTATCAGCTGTTGCTCGGCGACCGCTACTCCGCTTTCCAGGTACCGTAAATCCCCCAATGAACTTCCTGGGCGTTCATTTTTTAGCCCACCCTTTACCCTGTA
>JASAMY010002050.1:0-12861 GCA_030248085.1 Paralinhomoeus sp. GSCO2_6 | reverse complement strand
AAGGTCATTCGTCATGTCTAACACGATAAAAGTGAGTAACTGTTGGTGTTTTTTGCTTTTCATTGTTATATGACCATAAAACAGCTAAATAACACCGTTTAGACCCTATTTATACGACTTTTTGACCAAAAAGTATAAGTATAAGTCACAGTATGGCCAGCTACCCCCCCCCACTTCTTGATAGGGAAACCCCTCTCCAACAATCGGCCATCGACCCCCCCCCCCAGTCTTCCAGACACAGTTACACGTATGCTTTCGTCATTTAAATTTCGACGAAATCAGCAGTGAATAACATACGGTCTATTTGTTCTGTGCCGTGTGACTTTCACAAAATTTCATAGTGAATGAAGGTAGAAAAAAGTATGTACAGTAGGTTATGTAGCTCTGTTCTTCAAGACTAGCATTGGATGGATAAAGGGGGTGGTGAGGGGTTGAAAGCATACCTGGGAACTTGTCACAAAAATTATTCAAGTTAAGTTACCGTAAATCCTCCAATAGTGCCCCCGGGGCACTATTTTTTCAACCTCTCCTTGCCCGGGGGCACTATTGGAGAGGGGGGCACTATTGGAGGGGGGGCTTCTATTATTTCAAACTAAAAATGTTGTATTGTAATGCTAGTTTCGCTGTCAAAATTGCCGATTTTTCGGTGATTTTTGATCACTTTTGCCACATTTAATGGTTTATTTACCGTTAATAGTTGCTGAAACGTACTATTATTGGTTAGCAGTAGTGTGCATACACGATGTAAATGCACCTACCACTATATGTTTGCCCATAAAAGGCACATGGCACAGCATACCACTTACCCCCGGGGGCACGCGTGGAGGGGGGGGCGGTAGACTTTCATCCTTGCCAGACCCGGGGGCACTATTGGAGGGGGAGGCACTATTGGAGGGGGGGCTTCTATTGGAGGATTTACGGTAAGTTATTTTCACGTTGAAAATTTTGAGACAAGTTAAGTTAAGTTAAGTTAGTTAACTTGACACTCGATTTCCGAAAACAAGTTACAAGTTAGCTTAACTTTAACTTGAAGTTGTAGAAGTTAGCTCCACCAACCAAGTAGTGCTTCTTGATTAAAAGGACACGACCCAGAGAACATGGTGAAGAACGACTTTTACACGTCGATCTTCTTTCTTGATGTCCGCAGTGGGTAGCATGGCAACAGGTTACGTGGACATGCGAGGCAATATCACAAAAATCGGGCAGGATTTCCCTCAGATGCACCTGAGTGTGCGCGGTATACACAAATTTAACATATAACTTTCAAATTTTTAAGGTTAACTTTAGCACAAGTTAACTTGAGTTACTCAAGTTATTTGGAGTGTCTAACTCAAGTTAAAGTTAGCTCAAGTTATTTGGACCTCGAAAACTCAAGTTAAAGTTAGCCTAACTTTTAATAACTTAACTTTAACTAACAAGTTAACTTAACTTTTCATTTCAAGTTCCCAGGTATGGTTGAAAGGCTGCCTACCAAAGGATCGTGCCCTTGCCTCGCGGGTGCCTACCAAAGGTGGGGGCCCACCTTGCCTCGCGGCAGAACAACGCCCACTGTTATGTATACGGCGCCGCCCTGTGATCTTGTGATCCAGTTTACGGCCTTTGTGCTGTGTCGGTGGTTGTCGTGAAAAATAAAGTTAAGTTAAGTAAGTGCCACTCTCTATCAGCAACCCCGCGCTCGTCCTCGACCTGTTGTTGTTGGAGACGGCGGCGGGAAAGTCACGAGGGCTTTGGGGATTTGGGAACCCAGGATCACGCCACGTTTTATCAGCAGGACGCCGCAAATAGGCGGGCGCTTGAGTGCTTGGGGGGGGGGGCAGTAACCACCTTACCGTTCCTGATACGGCTTACCGAATGCAAAAAGCTTACTGAAGGCAAAAAGTTGCGCGTGCTAATACTTTTCCGTGCGCGTGTGCGTGCGTGCGTGCGTGCGCGCGTGCGCGCGTGCGAGCGTGCGTGCGTGCGTGCGTCCGTGCGTGATAGGGTGCGTGCGTGAGTGCGTGCGTGCGTGCGTGCGTGCGTGCGTGCGTGCGTGCGTGCGTGCGTGCGTGCGTGCGTGCGTGCGTGCGTGCGTGCGTGCGTGCGTGCGTGCGTTCTCTGACTTTCTGTTTGTCTGAATGGATTTTTGGCGATGCTCAAAAGAACTGACTTGGCCCGCTGAATCGAACCCAGCACAGCATCGCAACTATTGTATACCCTCAGTCGATTGTGTAATTGAAGTTGCATGATTTTTCTAGTTTCCGAGCGCAAAAAGTTGCGCATTCTTTTCGCGTTGCAATATCTGCCCGCAGTAGAATGAGTGCAAAAGGTTACCGCAGTGCAATTTTTGCGTAAAAGGCACACTTGTTCTTTTCTCGTGTCACAGTCCACACTTACTATGTACGGTCTATTTGTTGTGTGCTGTGTGACTTTCACGAAATTTGAAATTGAATGAAGTGGAAAAAATATGTACAGTAGGTTACGTTGCTCTGTTCTTCATGACTAGCATTGGATGGGTAAAGGGGGGCTGTGGTAGGCAGTGGGCGGGCACTCTTCAGTCCTCCTGCCTTGTTCTTGCTAAAGAAGCAGCGACTGTCACGCACGAGGGGTTGAAAGGCTGCCGCGAAAGCATCGTGCCACTCTCTATTAGCAACCCCTTGCTCGCCCTCGACCTGTTGTTGTTCGAGACGGCGGCGGGAAAGTCACGAGGGCTTTTGGAATGTGGGAACCCAGGATCACGCCACGTTTTATCAGCAGGACGCCGCAAAGAGGCGCATGAATGCTTGGGGAGGGGGGGGGCAGTAAGCAGCTTAGTCCGTTGCTGATACGGCTCGCCCGTCCGTCGCCCGCTGCTCGGACAGAGACGCTGTCATTGCAAGGCCGAAGTTCTTTCTGAGTGACACGATGGAAGAAACTCGACTTCTGCTGGCGTCGGTGCTCCTGGCGAGTCTCGCGGGCGGTGTGGTCGCGGTCGCGGCGTGGAACCCTCTCAGGCCGATTCGGCCCCTGAAGGGAGATGGGGGAAAAAGTAAGGGTGCAGGTTTTCTACCTCAACCTATACGCTATAGGCATCAACATGGTATGTACACTGTACCTACATTGTACCTACACTCCGAATGCACCACAAGTAAAGGACTACTAGAGGGTATTTTGACATTGAGCCAGTTGCATACAGTTTGTGACTGCCTCAACCCAATTAGGTACGCGATCGTACAATAAATGTTTCTAACTACTGTACGTACCGTACTACAGGCGCACCGTTACTTGCTTTCCCACTCTATAGGTAGTTTGTGGTGTTATGCAGCATCTATTGTATTTCTTGTTTGTGTTAACAGTTCGGATGCACCGCTCTGAGCAGGCAGTGGTACTGAAATTGCTCGTTTGAAAATCCCCATTTCCATCGCGTTTACTTATGTCCACAACCATAATTCCAGTATTACTCATCGTACGCAACAGCGTGCAAGCATACAGATGCTCATTCGTAAAAAACGCCACTTTTAATTAAAGGGGTGTGCCCACTCAAATTTTGAAAGTGCGAAACTTCGCATGCGGGTAGAGCCCAACGAAACTAGAAATTCATCTAATAGGACCGACGGAAAATTCTAATGTTTTCTTAACAAATTTGCAGTCATTAGCAAAAATCTGAAAAGTACCGTAATATTCGAATAACTATGCAGTCCAGCGGCAATTATTCGGAGAAACGTCGTCTCTGCTTTAAGAATTGAGTTGTGGCTGATTGGGCGATATAATTCCCAAGAAGTCGAAGGAAGTTGGTATTTGAGAAATCAGCGATAATTCGATTTTCTTAAGATGACCATGCGCAGTTATTCGAATATTACGGTACTTTTCAGATTTTTGCTAATGAAAGTTTGTTAAGAAAACATTAGAATTTTCCGTCGGTCCTATTAGATGAATTTCTAGTTTAGTTGGGCTCTACCAGCATGCGAAGTTTCGCGCTTTCAAAATTTGAGTGGGCACACCCCTTTAAGCCATCCTCATCTTCGGTGGCGTCACGGACTCAACGGCAGTTCTGGCGTACGACACGGAGACGCAGAAGACCGTGAGACGCCAATCGATGCCCAGTCGCCGTCTCCACGTGGGCGCGCAGAAAGGCGGGCGCATGCTCTTCGTCGGCGGCTACAGCAAGTACGACGCGCCGCTGCTCTTCGACGGCGAGCACTTCACGGAGCCGAACACGCCGTTCAAGGTCGCCATACGACTGCAGGAGACACACTACTGGAAGACGGCGGCCATTGCAGGTAGCGAGTGCACGGAAGCGTTCAGTTCGGTCCAACGTTTGATCGGTGCGTTGTGTAGGAGACGAGTTCTACTCGTGTGGAGGTGCCGATGCCGATGGTGCACAAACAGCGGAGTGCTACGCGTACTCCTTCGAGAAGGGCAGGTGGCGCGAGGCGACCGCCATGCCCGAGGCACTGCGGGCCGTCGCGTCGGCCTACCACGATGGCCAGCTCTACGCCATTGGCGGTATCGACGGCAGCGGCAAATACAAGGCGACGGTCAACCGCCTCGACCTGCGCACCGGCAAGTGGCAGGCGGTGAAACCGCTGCCGAAGCCCACGTGCGTACTCCCTCCGTGGGCGACGTGGCACCCAGTAACCGTTCCTCTTTGTCCAGCGTTTACGGCCGTGCTCTGAAGGTCGACATTGGCCCGGGCGAGTACGGAATCCTCTTCTGCGGGGGACTCAAAAAGCGCCGCCGAGCAACCCCCGACTGTTGGATCTACGACATACGCAACAACCGGTGGCACTCGGCGTCGTCGCTCAACCAAGGAAGGTACACTGCTGCATACCGAGAACCCTATTACCATTAGCCACCTCCCCCCCCCCCTTATAATTTAGCCTCCCCAAGACGCTGTTGGGTCTATTAGCAGCCCCCTCCTACCTGTATGTACCTAGAAATGGGTGTTGAAGAAGAGAGTTCAAGAAACGCAAAGAAGCAACGCTACGCAACTCACCCACCGATAGTTACGCAGGCCGTGGCGACGTCGCTTCACACGCACACTGCTGTGGCACCCTACTGAGCCCGAGTACACTGCCAGACTCTAAACTGAAATCAGGAGACACCAAGGGAACTTCAATGACATACTTCCTGAGTTGTACTGTAATATAACCTTTGGACCAGTGAGTAAGTTGCTTTTAAATTGAATTTCAGAACCAATTACATAAGGGATCACACTGTGAGTTGTGACCTTGGTATGTCGGCGTCACGACAGTACATACATACTGTAAAGTTGTAAACCCTACAATTGTCAATTAGCCACCCCCGCCTCCTCACAATTGGCCCTCTCCCTGGAGGCATTTCAGCTGATTAGCCACCCTCACAATTAGCCCCCTCCTACGCACTCTGCTAGCTAATTATAGGGCTAAATGTGGTGTGCAAATGCAGGACTTGAACCATTCCAGAATCGTATTTGGCCTCGTCAGCTGCGGCGGGGGCATCTACGCGCTGGGAGGGGATGGGTTGGACTCGATCGAGCGCCTGGGCCCCTTCAACTGGCAGCTGCTGCCCGCCAAGCTGCCCCTCCCCAATGACTCGTTCGAAGTCGGCTGCTTTTGAGTGCAAGGCCAACTTACTAGACAGATTCAGTTCGAGCGTTGCCGTCATCGTTTCCGCTGACAATTCCTATTGATTCGATATCGAACGATCAGCTCCACAGCGCACTGAAGCTGTGGCGAAGTGCCCAGTACCGAGGGAAGGAACTAGGGGGGAGGGGGGAGGCGGTGGCGTTGGTGGGGTAGTTGGAGCGAGCGGCGCTGTTGTCGTGCGCTCAATAACAGTGTTAGCAGTACCGTAATTGGGGGGGGGGGGGTGGGGTGGGGGTAAATCAAAGCCGCGTGAAATCGATTTGACAGTACATAGTAGTCAGCTGGTTGTTGTAGCCTGCATCGCTCTCCTTGCGCCTGAACATTCTAAGGCAAAAGACACTAAACAAATAAACCTAAATTGTAAAAAACAAATAAGACTAGAAGTCCACCACAACAACTACAGCTCATTAGTGAAATAAAACCCCAATACGTACAATTGTGAGGATTTCGTTCGTGTTGTGCCGCCTTTCCTCTCGCAACTGACCCAGAATCGCACAGCAATGAATGAGCACTAATTGTGGACGCGCGACAGAAGAGAGTTGAGTTCGAGCAAAAAGAGGAGGGTGTCGACAATGGGTCGCGTGCGTGTCGGCGTTGTTGGCGGCAAGGAAGAGCGCGATGGCGCCTCCGTGGGCGGAGAGGCGGTCGCGCAGTTGCAGCAGCAGCCGCGGCGGCCCGCGAGAGGGTCGACACCGGCAGGACGGACGGACGCACGCACGCACGCACGCACGCACGCACGCACGCACGCACGCACGCACGCGGCTCCTCGAAGCGGTCATTGGGCCGCACGCAGCGCTGTCAGCGGCGACGTTGCGGTCGCGGCTGGCGCTCGCGCTCGGCAGCGCGCGTCGGCAGGCCATGGCGCTCCACGATCCGTAGATTGTCCTCGCACTCAACGACAATCGACGCGCCACCGCTGCCGCGCTGACGTTCCACTTCTCCGCAACTCCAGCACGCACTCCTCGCGTTCACGGCTCACAGGCGCGCCGCGACCCGTCTGACACCGACCAAGCTTCAGTCGCACCTCGAACCGGCCCTGGTCTGCTCAATGGGGTTGGGGTGGTTTTTTTATTCTTCTATCTTGGTGTCATTTAAGGCAAGCCGCACCAAAGACACAATTTTGTCAGTTTGAGAGCTTGAGAAAACTTGGAATAGTGCTAGCGGCAGTTGTGTGTGAGTGTGGGGGAGGGGTAGAGGGGGTTGGGTTTCCGAGTTTGAGGCGGTTGTATGGGGGGGGGGCATCCGAGCGCCAACCCAACGCATCGAAATACTGTTTCACATACAAAAGCAGTCAAAATGCGCTCAGCAACTTTCTTGACACGCACCAACAACAACTCGCAACCAGAAGAGGCCTCAACAAGAGATCGACGCGAATAGAACTCTGAGATTCTAACGTGAAAAGTGGGGGCTGGACGAGCAGCAGCTTCTCTGTGCTATGGCTGGTCGTCGAAGTGGCGCACGCCCCCTTCCGCTTGCATCTGAATGGGCTGACCGCTTGGACTGCGGGTCGGAGGGTGCGCATGGGCATCTCACCTAAGGGCGTCGCCACCTGCTGCGTCAGAGGGACGACGGTGCCGTTGAGGCGCGACAGGACGACGCGGCAGCTGTGGCACTCGCGCAGCACGCTCGCCTCCTGGCCTCCAACGCGAGCAACAAACGTGCCGTCTGGAACTGTCAGTCAGCCAGCTGCCAGCACACTCACCGAACTGTCCGATGTGCGTGTCGCGGTGCTCTATTGAAAGGGGCACTATTGGAGGATTTACAGTTCATGTAAAGGTACATGTAAAACTAACGCTAATTGCACGTAGTTACGCCCTAATCGTAACGGCCAGTCGTTTTAACAAACTTACTGTTTTTGCGATATTCAAAAATAGGAAAGTGGAAAAGGCCCTTGTTGAAATCAGAAATGTCATTTATTATTTTTATTCTGTATGGTTGTTTTCTCACATTTTAGCGAAATGCTCTCGACTAAAAAATCGCTCCTTTTTGTTGCTGGACGCAGTAAAGCCGAAGGTCTTTGAAAAGCGCCCGCGCACTTTCAGCGTTGGACGTTTCATATTTCAGTTCAATTGATCTGTAATTAAAAATTATTTTACAATTTTCCTTTTATATAAATATACAAATCCTTGTAGGTGTGCGAGAGTAGTTCCCAGGCCGAGATCGTGTTGGGAGATGAGATGTTGGGAGAAAGCGTGGCGCATATGGTCGAGAACGATTTGTTGGTTGGGGCGCTCGCGGCCCATTCCCTCCCCTTCGACAATGCCGCCTTCGAATACGGCGCCCAAGTCGTGGGGTGCAAGTGAGTGAGAGACTCCTCAGCTCTGGAGTGATGGGTCAGAGTCGGGAAGGGAGGGGGGATACCATAGCATAGGTGGGCTCGGGGGGGGGGGGGGGTGCCCCCTGGCCAAGGCCATCCCGTTTTTTGCGGAAGCACCCCCCCCCCCCCCCTCCCTCCGCCATCGCCATCCCAGATAATGTGCGGGACACCCTCTCTCAATACGAAATAATTGGCTAAAGATGCGCGTTTTTGCTTCCTTTTCAGTGTAGTGTGACCCAAAAACGCTTAAAAGGGCTATTTAGGCATTATTTTGACACATTTTCGACCAAAAAGCGCCGATTTACGCCATAGGTGTAACTGGGTAGGATCTAGGCAGGGTTCACCCCCCCCCCCCCAGCTTTCGTCAATCCTGCACTGACTGCAGGTTACCCCTATGGCTGAATGTGTTTCTCATACTTCCCAAGGTGTTTTTCAGGCCTGTGAGCAGTATTTATTGTCCAAATATCAAAAATTTCGCTTGCGGGGCTGTATTTTACGCACCTACACACCATTTTGGAGTCTTTTGAGCACGTTTTTGGCTAAAAACGCGCATTCTCTAACTTTCTGTTTGTCTGAATGGATTTCGGCGATGCACAGCTCAAAAGAATTGACTTGACCCGCGGAATCAAACCCAGCATCGCAACTACTGTATCCTCAGTCGATTGAGTAAGGGAAGTTGCATGATTTTTCCAGTTTCCGAATGCAAAAAGTTGCGCATTCTTTTCGCGTTGCAATATCTGTCCGCTGTAGACACTGGCGGATCCAGAAAAAAGTTTCGGAGGGGGGAGGAATTTTGCAGAAGGGGGGACCCTGTTGAACTTTTTGGATGTTGGGCAATTTTGGCAGTGGTTTTGTGACCTAATCAGTTCATTTTCAACGATTAACGAACATAAACGGCGCCGCAGGCGAAAATTTTGCTGTTTTCGACCACCTACAAGCAATTTTATGCTGAAAACTAGGCCCACTAGGCGTGTTTCTTCTCCCACCGCCTATCCCTTTCCCCCCTTTTCCCCCTAGATTTCCGATTTCGGGAGGGGGAATTCCCCCTTTCCCCCACCCCTGGATCCGCCAGTGGCTGTAGAGTGAACGTAAAAGGTTGCCGCGGTGCAATGTTTGCGTAAAAGGCACACTTGTTCTTTTCTCGTGTCACTGTCCACAGTTACTACGTTGTTGTGTGCTGTGTGATTTTCACGAAACTTGAAATTAAATGAAGTGGAAGAAATATGTACAGTAGGTTAGCTCGGTTCTTCAAGACTTGCATTGGATGGGTAAAGGAAGGGGGATGGTGGTAGGCAGTTGGCGGGCACTCTTCACTCTTCCTGCCTTGTTTTCGCTAAAGAACCAGCGACTGTCGCGCACGAGGGGTCGAAAGGCTGCCACCAAAGCATCGTGCCACTCTCTATCAGCAACCTTTTGCTCGCCCTCGACCTGTTGTTGTTGGAGACGGCGGCGAGAAAGTGGCGAGGTCTTTGGGGATTTGGGAACCCAGGATCACGCCACGTTTTATCGGCAGGACGCCGCAAAGAGGCGGGCGCTTGAGTGCTTGGGGCAGTAAGCAGCTTACTGTTGCTGATACGGCGCGCCCGTCCGTTGCCCGCTGCTCGGACAGAGACGCTGTCATTGACAAGCGAAAGTTCTCTCAAGGCGACAACATGGAGAAAATGCGACTTCTTGTAACGTCGTGCCTGTTGGCGAGCCTCGTGGTCGGTGTGAGCGCCATCACGGCGTGGAACCCGCTCAGGCCGATTCGGCCGTTGAAGGATGACGGGGGAAAAAGTAAGGGTGCAGGCTTTCTACCTAAATTTATACACTATAGACATCAGCACTTTATGTGTAGCTACCTACGTACATTGTATACATATGCACCACAAGAAATCGACTAATGGAGGATATTTTGGACATTGAGCAACTTGCGTACAGTTTGTGACTGCCTCAACTCAATTACGCGATGATGCAATGAATGTTTGCTAACTACTGTACGTAGCGTACTACAGACGGACAATTACTTGCTTTCCCACTGCATAGTTTGTGGTGTTAGGCAGCATCTATTGTAGTCCTTGTTTGTGTCAACAGTTCGGATGCACCGCTCTGTGCAGGCAGTGGTACTGAAATTGCTCATTTGAAAATCCACATTTCCATTGCGTTTACCGTAGTTCTGTCCACAACTAAAATTCCAGTATCAGGGTGTACGCGTCAGCGTACAACCCTAATATGTGACGACTTCTGAATGCGGATTTTTGAATTTTCGATCGCCTATAACTTTTGATTGCCTGAACGGATTTGGACGCGTTATAGCTCAAACGAACCGCCTTCTTCTGGGGCATCGAACGCGCCATAACGCGTTTCCTTGTTTTGCTGCAAGGGGGCGATACCTCCAAAAATGTTGTGAAAACGCGGGTTTTTTTTTTCGTGTTCTCTGCCACTTTTTGGACCGCCGCTCCTGAACGCCGCTAGCGATTGGGCTGAAACTTGGCATGGATACGCAGTCTATGGTGGCAATTTCTACCTCAAATGCATTTGCTCCTAGTTGCTTCCAGTCTTGAGTTATGGCCGATTTTTCCCGTTTTTTTGGACATAGCCGTTTTTTCAGCCAAAACTTTGTCAGCTATAGGCGCTTCAACCGCTCATCGGAGAGATTTGCTATAATGGTGAAAGTTGACCGCCCAGACATGTAGCATTTCACTTTCAGCAATTCAGGTCGCTCCGACTTCCATGTCGTCATAGCCGAATTTTTTGATAGTTCCGACAAGAGTAAAACTCCAAAAAATGCCATGTAAACCCCCATTTTTTTTTTATTTTCGTGAACAATACGTCAAGGCGAGTCATCGGTGTCAATGTTTTTAAAGTTTCATCACTGGATAATGAGATATGAGCTCCTAAAACTTAAAAAAATGATTTTATTTTTATTTTTTTTTATAATTTTTTTGTTAAAGTAATCGGCATGAAACTTTGCAAACATATGCTGTATACAATCAGAAATTAATCCCCCAAATGGATTCTTCCTAAATGCCCACAATCTTGAGATCCGGAACACTTAGTAATGTTGCGTCTTGGACAACAAATCGAGAGGTCGCGGGTTCGACTCCCGCTGGCGTCTCTGCCATCTCTTAAAAACCAATCAATATTGCGTTACCCCAGTGTCCCTTCCTGCCCCACCCATGTTGTTCCCATGAACCACCCTGCATTTTTTCAGTTTTTTCGTTTTTCTTTTCAGATGTTAAAATATTTTTTGGCTGACTTCAAGTGCTTTTGGGATGGGCTTTATGTGCAACCTCACAAGACACACATTCATGCACGCACGCACGCACGCACGCACGCACGCACGCACGCACGCACTGACGCACGCACGCACGCACGCACGTCCGCCCGCACTCTTGCATGCGCGCACGCACACACCGACGCACGCAAGCACGCCCGCACTCTCGCATGCACGCACTCGCGCACTTTCGTACGCATGCACGCACGCACGCGCGCACGCACGCATGCACGCACGCATGCACGCACGCACGCACGCCGTAGTTGACCACCATCTTGGCCGCGCAGAGGGTGGCATAGGACGCGTCCTCAACGAGCATGCTGGTTGTGGTGGCGTCCTCGTGGTCGGGCTTGGGGTAACGAGCGCGTCACGCGCCACTCGCTGGTGTTCAGCCCCTGATTCTGTAACTCGAGGAGTTGCAGCACGTCCTTGGTGTTCGAGACGTTGCCCAGGAAGGAAGGTGTTTGTAAAGAAATTCTACAGTTTTGAACTTGTACACTGTACACATTTTTATTTAATACGACGTTTCGGCTACGACACCCCCTCCCCCCACAGAATGGTCTCTGGCGTCCCCCCCCCCACCCACTTCAAAAACCCGGTTACATGTATGCTACTGTGGTAGGGAAACTCACGCCCCCTGTTTTGTGCACCTTGTTTGCACCCGAAATCCGTGCATGCGTGGAGCACATTTCGTACATGTCAATACGAAAAAACACTGTATTAAGGAAAAATTTGCAGGCAGCTGCAAAAAGGGGAATATGTGACTTCCGTAGAGCTGAAGTCCACTTTGAAAAAAAGATTGTAGAAATAAGAGCATTGCAGTGGAGTCCACTTTGAAAAACGATTGTATAACAGCATTGCAGTTGATGTGGAGTCCATTTTGAAAAACGATTGTATAAGAGCATGCAATGGTATGAACAATCAATTTGCTTGTCACATATTCGGCGTTTTTAGCGTGAGCTATTTTGGCATATTTCATTTCGGACAACAGTCATTCTAGTGACATCACTGTTGCCCAGCTAAAAGTGACACACACCACTGCCCTACGCACATTGCAGATAGAACTAAGAACCATAAGCGCAACTGGACTCTTGGTGTGGTGTGGTATGTATTTCAATGCTGCTGATTACGGATTCTCAAAGGACAGGTAAATGCGAAGTTTCGAAACGGTAATGTAGATTGTGTTTGTAGAAAAGCTCCTTAAATTATACCTGAAGTGCCTGTTGTGCATATTCTCCATCCATTAACACAACAAATTTCTGTTACTGTGCTTCAAAGAATCAGTTATCCCAATTCCAGACTGCACGTATGTTTGCAGAATAGAAGAATTTGTAGGTATCGTAATTGGAAATTTGGTAGATTAAAAATATACTATTCATTGGCTCATCATTTCCAACTTACAAAATATTTGAGTGTCTATGTACGTGCGTGCGTGCGCGCGTGTGAGTGTGTGCATAGGTTGATATGCGCTTTTCCTAGTATGCTAAGTGCCACTGTATTCTGTCATCATGTAGCGAGCGCTAAAAACGCCGAATATGTGACAAGCAAATTTATTGTTCATACCTCATACCATTGCATGCTCTTATACAATCGTTTTTCAAAATGGACTCCACATCAACTGCAATGCTGTTATACAATCGTTTTTCAAAGTGGACTCCACTGCAATGCTCTTATTTATACAATCTTTTTTCAAAGTGGACTTCAGC
>JASAMY010002228.1:0-12868 GCA_030248085.1 Paralinhomoeus sp. GSCO2_6 | reverse complement strand
AAGGTGAGGTTGATTTATACAAGTTAGTGCGTGGTAAACTACCATAAATCTCCCAATTGTACGGGGTGCAGTTGTGTTGTTTCAACTAGAGATGGTTTCAATTTCGAAAATATTTTTTTTTATTAAAATTTTTTTTTATTAATAAAGAAAATGGGACCTTTCTTTTTTTAATAAAAAAATTTTTATTGATAAAAAAGTGAAATTTTTCTGTTTTTCTCACTATATTTTACGTTTTCCCTTTACTTCCCTTCAAGATTGCACCTGATACAGTGATAAATTTGGCCCTTTGGTGCATATAAACATTGAATATGGACATAGGTCCATGCCACCACATTACCTGTGTGGTATACATGTTGTACATTGTACATACCATTGTACATTGTAGTGCGCCTGTGTGTGTAAAACGAGCTATTCGTGTATTTGTATGGCCATTTATGCGTTTAAGCATGGAATATGGACATAGGTACATGCCACCACGTTCCCTGTGTGGTATATATGTTGTACATTGTACATACCATTGTACATTGTTGTGCACCTGTGGGTGCAAAGCAAGCTATTTATGTATTTGTATGACCATTCAATGCTTTTGTAGATCACAATAGCTCTAAAACACCCTCTTCAAGGTATATTTACACTAATATATGGCACCTTACATCGCCTGAACCCTCCTTTAATTTAAAAAAGAAAATTTTTTCACTAAAAAAAAAAATTTTTTTACAAAAGAAAAACGGCCGATTTTTTTTCAAAAACCATCTCTAGTTTCAACGCTTCACTCGGCTACACTAGCACTATTGGGAGGGGCACTATTGGAGAGGGGCACTGTAGTTTCAACCTTAGATTTTTCAATTCCATTCCATTTTCAATTTTGCAATTTCAAAAGTGGGTTTAAAAGAGGCAGAATGAGGCCAGTCAGTGTGAAATGAGGGCTGACTGATTGGACATTGCCCCAGCGCTGACTGAGCTGAACCAAGGAAAAAATACTGAAAATTGAACAAACTTGAGCTCTTAGAGACATTGAATAGCAAAACAGCACGAAAAAATCCTAAAGTGATGCTGGGGGCATTATTGGGATGGGAGGGGACACGATTATTTCAACCTTCGGCTAACCGGTATACCTGTAACTGGTGGGGGGGGGGGTTGGGGGCCCCACTAGTTTTCCAACACCCACCCAACTCCCCCCGACCCCCCCCCCCAGAATTTCCCAAGGGATTTTCACTCTGTCAAAAACGATAAAAGTAAATAAATGTTGGTGTTTTTCAGTGTTATATGACCATAAAACAGCTAAATAACACTGTTTAGACCCTATTTATACCCATTTTTGACCAAAAAGTATAAGTATAAATCAACAAATGGCCAGCTACCCCCCCCACTCTTCCAGACCCGGTTACAGGTATGCTAACTGGGCCTCATGTCTCATTTCGAATTTGACGAGGAGTTGGCGTGCGCGTGTGGTGTAGCGGTAGCACACTGGACCGGTAATCCAGAGACGTGGGTTCAATTCCCACTGCGCCATTCGCCAATTTTTCGTCAACTTTTCAATGGCAAGGGATTTTCTCGTGCCATTGCTGCCCTAGATTGCAGATGGCGTTCTTCTGAATGTCTTTGGCGCCCCTCGTGGCTAGTGCCTCTTCTTGACAGGAAGGCGTCATGAACATGATATGATATATGGGCCATTGGCGATGGTCTCCTATCATTGTCGCCCCTACTAATACAACAACACAACCAACCCGGGGGAACTATTGAAAGTGGAGGGGGTAGGACCAAACCGGTAATCGGGAATTGTACCTGGGGTATGGTTTGGGCACTTTCTGGGGGGGGGGGGGTGGGGTAAAAATCTGGAGGAGGGGGGTCTGGGAAGGCACTTTTTAGTTGATTTTTGGTCAAAAAGACACTGTAAAAACCGTAAAATAGGTACATTTTAGTCAAAATACACTGTAAATAACCCAATATAGGCACTTTTTTGGTCGATTTTTGCTCAAAAGCACTGTACAAAACACATTGCAATTTACAGTTTTAAATTTCTGGGGATGGGTTGGGGGGGTGTGTGGGTAGGGTCAAACCAGCAAGTGGGGGAGGGAACCGCCCTCCCACCAAAACCCTCCCCCAGTTACAGGTATGGGTACTACAAAGAAGGGGCACTATTATTACTGGGGAATTTATGATGGTATGCAGGGAGAATATTTCAGAACTCAACGTCAACAATAGAGTGCCTCTTTGGGTTCGATGGCGTTCAAGCAGCCAAACTTGAGACCCTGCGGTTGGGACGCAATGGTGGTCTGTACCTGTACCATTATGAGACACTCAAAGGAGCTGCAGTTGACACTTTGGCAAGTTGCAAATTTTTTCATTAATAGGAAAAAATACAGTAAAATGCAACGCATACGCATTCCTTGCTAGAGTGCAGTTAGAAAACTGTACTCTACCCAGAATGTTTGCGGCCAGGTTTTGAAATTTGAGTCTACCAGTGTGCGTATGTACACTGTGGCCCAAGAAAAGTGATAGACGCCACTTTGCCAGTCTCGTTCTCGTGACTAGAGGGCCCGATTGAGCTCAAATTCTAACATGACGTACCCCGACATCTTCTGCGCCTACACACCGAATTTCATCAAATTCCATTGAGGGCCGCTCAAACAGCAGCATTTCTGCTAAAGCCATGTCAAAAATCGAGTGTTTCTCGTGACCAGCACGTCCTATCGGGCTTAAATTTTGTCGCTACACGCGCCAACTTGCTCTGCATTATTACACAACATTGAATGACATTTAAAAACGTGACGCAAATATTGCCGTAAAGCGTGAACACCCTATTGAAAAATGCGTTTTAAAATTTAAACAACCAAAAAAAACAACTAACAAAAAACCACTGAAGAATCTTGTTAATTATCGATTTCAAAACAGCCGATTTCAGTTAGGACTACAGACAGTCAGGTGTCAGACGGTAGTGCGTTTTGCTTAATTTTACCCTGAAATTACGATACTGCGTTTATTCAAATCTTGGAGGCTTGAAACTAAACAAAAACAAAAAATACAACGAAATTTCTGTGTGGCGACTCCCTGACATCTAAACAAAGCATTTTCTTTAATGTTGGAGACTGGAATGTCGTTTTAAAGATGCCAATCTCGCCTGATTCCAAGAAAACAATTAAAACAATTCGCCAGCAAAAGGGATGGGGAGGGCGGCGCATTTGCCTTGAATTTGCAGCAAAAAATTGGCCGGAATCGTCTGTGAATCGGCTGATCAAAAAAATTGATGAGACTGGCACAGTGGATAGGAAGGAAGGCAGCGGCGGGCCGCGAACTGCGAGAACTGAAGAGAACGTCGAAACCGTCCGACTGCTAATTTCCAGTCAGGAAGACCACCCAGGCATTTTTGTTTTTATTTTCACTATTTCTCTTTTTAGTTGTGTGTGTACACAAACAAATTTTACAGGAACACACCAATCCCCTCGCGAAATCGAAAGAATTACTGGGATTTCTCGGTCATCTGTGCAGCGAATTGTACAAAACGATCTGCAACTCAAGAATTTTAAACGCAAAAGAGTCCACAAATTGTCAGATTTGACGAAACAGCGGCGCATCGACAGGTGAATGTAAAAAGAATCATAATCCATAGACGTTGTTCGACTTTTTCTAGGCCTTTTCATTCACAACAGACATACCAAAAACTTAGTAACATTCGTTTATCATTTTCACATTTTTTTCTAGTTTAGATGTGGCCGCCTGTTGGACATCGTAGCTGAAAACGGTATTGGGCGAATATATTTTTACGAAGAAAAAATTTTGAAAATATAACCCCCAGGAAATTCGCAAAACAATCGCCTCTATCAGCCTGCTCGCTTGAAAAAACGCGAAGTGCCAGAAGAAAACTTGCTTATTGAAGCTGAGCACTTTCCCAGGTTGCTGGATTTTAATTATCAAAAGTTAGAATTGTGTTCACTAACGTTAGCTTTAGATCAATTCTGTGCGCAGTCGCAGTCTCAAAACTCGGCAAGACCGAAGTCTTTTTTGTGCCCCCTGGCACCAGAATCAACGCTGAATACTACTGCAATGAAATTTTGACTCAGGGCTTTTTGCCAATAATGCGACAGCAGTCAAACGGCAATTTCTTGCTGCAGCAAGATGGCGCCCCTCCTCATACGGCAGCGGCAACAACGAATTTTTTGATTGGAGAAGGCGTCAATTTTATCGACAGATATTCATGGCCGCCCAGTTCGCCCGATTTAAACCCAGTCGACTACTTCATTTGGTCCCGGCTACAGGACAACGTTTATCGGCGCCACCAGGTCACCGATATCGACAGCCTCCGCCAGGCCATTTTGGCAGAATGGAATCGGCTGAGTCAGCGTTCAATCAACCGGGCTATTGACCAGTTTTTGCCTAGAGTTCGCTGCGTCATCCAGCAACATGGAGGACACATTGAGCACTTGTTCGCCAACGAATGATTTTGGTTGTTTTGTTTTTTTTGCACTGCTCGTTTGTGATTCTGCTATTGAAAAGAAAAATTGTGTTGCAATTGCTGTAACGTGGCTCCCCCGGGTCGCGCCGTGAGTCAACACCCCCCCCCCCCCATACCTGTAACTGGGGGGGGGGGGCTTTGGGGCCCCACTAGTTTTTCAACACCCACCCAACTCCCCCCCCCCCCCCTTCAACCCCCCCCCCCACTTTTTGCTCCGGAAACCCCCCTCCCAAAATCGGCCAGCTACCCCCCCCCCCCAGTCTTCCAGACCCAGTTACAGGTATGCCCCCCCCCCTCTGCGGAATGTGTCTCCCGTTTTCTCATCCTCCACAATGGTACATCACAACCCTCCACAGCAAGTTGGCGCGTGTAGCGACAAAATTTAAGCCCGATAGGACGTGCTGGTCACGAGAAACACTCGATTTTTGACATGGCTTTAGCAGAAATGCTGCTGTTTGAGCGGCCCTCAATGGAATTTGATGAAATTCGGTGTGTAGGCGCAGAAGATGTCGGGGTACGTCATGTTAGAATTTGAGCTCAATCGGGCCCTCTAGTCACGAGAACGAGACTGGCAAAGTGGCGTCTATCACTTTTCTTGGGCCACAGTGTAGGTAGTTCATCTCCCATGGAGTCATTATTTGTGTGCGATATTTCTTCAGCTTGCGAAAATGGCCGCCCCAGAAGGCGCGGGCGTAAGCTGCGTTTCGGATGGAGCAACTACTGGCACGTACACCTGTACATGTGAATACCAGTTTGACCCCAAACCGTCTCTGCTCACTGACAATCTGGCCTTGAAGGGATTACTAGTGGATGTAGACCAACAAGTCTATGTGCTCTCCTTCGCTGGGCAAACGTTCAAGGCCAGCAATGACTCTGGTAAGCGAAGACCAACTCGTTTTCAGCTGACGTAACCCTGGAAACCTCACCCTGAGGGCACTATGGAGGGAGTACTATCACAAGGTCCACTACCATAGGATTTACGCAGATATTGACAAGAGTTGTAGAAGGCTCTCCAGCCCCCAATCCTTGAACGATGCAAATCACTGGTTTACTTACTGCCCTTCTATTGTTCTACAGCTGTGAAAATGCTTTCACTGTTTTTACCAATTTTTCTGTCGCACTCGCACGGGTCAATCCAAGCAGTCTCAAACATTTCCCAGACCTGGTTGCCAGAAAGGCCAGTGTCGAGCTGTGGGACAGACGAGGAGTCCATCAGGACATTCGCTACCGCATCTTCGAGACCCACCCATGACTACGCCAACCGCCACGCCCAAGACAACTGCTGAGGGGGAGGAGACATGCAGACAGTGTCGACAAGTAAAGGAAATGGTGAAGATGGAACGAGCACAAAAGTTCCAGAAAACGGAGGCAGAGGCAGAGGCGGAGCGACCTCCGACGCTATCTTGGTGCAACTTCTACAACTGAGCACGCTCGCGCTCGCATTCTATGTGCACCAGTAGATTGAGCTGCGCTGTGATCGGTGTTGATACGTAGCTGTCACTAAGGAGACGCGAGATGCCCTATGCTGTTGAACTGCCGTTTTTTGCGATCGTGGTGCCAGTGAAGGTATAGCTATCCGTTTTTGTTCAACACACAATCGATTATGAAAGTGTCAGACAACTTATTGAACACACTCATAGAATGATTCCCTCTTTTGTCGATGGCTGCTCGCCTCCAACTACCATAGGTTTTTGACTTTGTTACTATCAAGCGCAAATTTGGAACCGCTACCACAATACTTTGCTCTCCACTGTAGAATATTTGAATTTCTTGAAGGGAATTAATAAACGGAAAATAGTACTTTCCGCTTTTATTAGAATATTTATTAGATATTATTATTAGATATTTATTAGATATTATTATTAGATATTTATTAGATATTTCAATTTGATTATCAATGATCGCGGGCGTCTCCCTAATCGGATCACGCAACATGATTCATTCCCTTAAAGCGAACCCAGTCTGCCCCACTCATCTGGTCATTTAGTTTCCATTACTGGCGGTTATCGTCACTGCCGTCAGGGACTGGGCTTGAATAAATGAATCATTTGCGGATCGATTAGGACGCCCGCGATCATTGATAATCAAATTGAAATATCTAATAAATATCTAGTAATAATATCTGATAAATATCTAATAATAATATCTAATAAATATCTAATAAAAGCAGAAAGTACTATTCTCCTTTATTGACTCCCCTTCAAGAAATTCAATATTCTACAGTGAGAGCAAAGTATTGTGTAGCGTTCCAAATTTGCGCTTGATAGTAACAAAGTCAAAAACCTATGTAGTTGACCAGCAGCTGACACCCACAAAAGAGAACCCCACCCTATAGTGTTTCAATAAGTTGTCTACACTTTCATAATCGATTGTGTGTTGAACAAAAACGGATAGCTATACCTTCACTGGCACCACGATCGCAAAAAACGGTAGTTCTAACAGCATAGGGCATCTCGCGTCTCCTTAGTGACACTACGTATCAACACCCATCACAGCGCAGCTCAACCTACCGGTGCACATAGAATGCGAGCGCGAGCGTGCTCAGTTGAAGAAGTTGCACCAAGATAGCGATCTCGAGGTTGCTCTCGCCTCTGCCTCTGCCTCCGTTTTCTGGAACTTTTCTGCTTGTTCCACTCTCCTCCACCATTTCCTTTACTTGTCCTCACACTGTCTGCATGTCTCCTCCCCCCTCAGCAGTTGTCTTGGTGTGGCGGTTGGCGTAGTCATGGGTGGGTCTCCGAAGATGCGGTAGCGAATGTCCTGATGGCTCCTCGTCTGTCCACAGCTCGACACTGGCCTTTCTGGCAACCAGGTCTGGGGAAATGTTTGAGACTGCTTGGATTGACCCGTGCGAGTGCGACAGAAAAATTGGTAAAAACAGTGAAAGCATTTTCACAGCTGTAAACACATAGAAAGGCAGTAAGTAAACCAGTGATTTGCATCGTTCAAGGATTGGGGGCTGGAGAGCCTTCTACAACTCTTGTCAATATCTGCGTAAATCCTATGGTAGTGGACCTTGTGATAGTACTCCCTCCGATAGTGCCCTCAGGGTGAGGTTTCCAGGGTTACGTCAGCTGAAAACGAGTTGGTCTTCGCTTACCAGAGTCATTGCTGGCCTTGAACGTTTGCCCAGCGAAGGAGAGCACATAGACTTGTTGGTCTACATCCACTCAGTAATCCCTTCAAGGCCAGATTGTCAGTGAGCAGAGACGGTTTGGGGTCAAACTGGTATTCACATGTACAGGTGTACGTGCCAGTAGTTGCTCCATCCGAAACGCAGCTTACGCCCGCGCCTTCTGGGGCGGCCATTTTCGCAAGCTTAGAAATATCGCACACAAAAAATGAATTCTCATGGGAGATGAACTACCTAACACTGTGGTCCAAGAAAAGTGATAGACGCCACTTTGCCAGTCTCGTTCTCGCTAATGATAGGGTCCGATTTAGCTCAAAGTTTAACATGACGTACCCCGACATCTTCTGCGCCTACACACCGAATTTCATCAAAATCCATTGAGGGCCGCTCAAACAGCAGCATTTCTGCTGAAGCCATGTCAAAAATCGAGTGTTTCTTGTGACCAACATGTCTTATCGGGCTTAAAATTTTGTCGCTACACGCGCCAACTTGCTGTGGAGGGTTGTGATGTACCATTGTGGAGGATGAGAAAACGGGAGACACATTCCGCAGAGGGGGGGGCATACCTAAAACTGGGCTCCGGAAGACTGGGGGGGGTAGCTGGCCGATTTTGGGAGGGGGGTTTCCGGAGCAAAAAGTGGGGGGGGGGTTGAGGGGGGGGGGGGGAGTTGGGTGGGTGTTGAAAAACGAGCGGGGCCCCAAAGCCCCCCCCCCCCCCCAGTTACAGGTATGGGGGGGGGGGGTGTTGACTCTCGGCGCGACCAGGGGGATCCACGTTACAGCAATTGCAACACAATTTTTCTTTTCAATAGCAGAATCACAAACGAGCAGTGCAAAAAAAACAAAACAACCAAAATCATTCGTTGGCGAACAAGTGCTCAATGTGTCCTCCATGTTGCTGGATGACGCAGCGAACTCTAGGCAAAAACTTGTCAATAGCCCGGTTGATTGAACGCTGACTCAGCCGATTCCATTCTGCCAAAATGGCCTGGCGGAGGCTGTCGATATCGGTGACCTGGTGGCGCCGATAAACGTTGTCCTGTAGCCGGGACCAATGAAGTAGTCGACTGGGTTTTAAATCGGGCGAACTGGGCGGCCATGAATATCTGTCGATAAAATTGACGCCTTCTCAATCAAAAAATTCGTTGTTGCCGCTGCCGTATGAGGAGGGGCGCCATCTTGCTGCAGCAAGAAATTGCCGTTTGACTGCTGTCGCATTACTGCGCAAAAAGCCCTGAGTCAAAATTTCTTTATTGCAGTAGTATTCAGCGTTGATTCTGGTGCCAGGGGGCACAAAAAAGACTTCGGTCTTGCCGAATTTTGAAGACTGCGACTGCGCACAGAATTGATCTAAAGCTAACGTTAGTGAACACAATTCTAACTTCTGATAATTAAAATCCAGCAACCTGGGAAGTGCTCAGCTTCAATAAGCAAGTTTTCTTCTGGCACTTCGCGTTTTTTCAAGCGAGCAGGCTGATAGAGCCGATTGTTTTGCGAATTTCCGGGGTGAAATGGTCCACATTTTTTCGTCGGAAAATATATTCGCCCAATACCGTTTTCAGCTACGATGTCCAACAGGCGGCCACATCTAAACTAGAAAAATGTGAAAATGATAAACGAATGTTACTAAGTTTTTGGTATGTCTGTTGTGAATGAAAAGGCCTAGAAAAAGTCGAACAACGTCTATGGATTATGATTCTTTTTACATTCACCTGTCGATGCGCCGCTGTTTCGTCAAATCTGACAATTTGTGGACTCTTTGCGTTTAAAATTCTGAGTTGCAGATCGTTTTGTACAATTCGCTGCATATATGACCGAGAAATCCCAGTAATTCTTTCGATTTCGCGAGGGGATTGGTGTGTTCCTGTAAAATTTGTTTGTGTACACACACAACTAAAGAAATAGTGAAAAATAAAAACAAAAATGCCTGGGGGGTCTCTCCTGACTGGAAATTAGCAGTCGGACGGTTTCGACGTTCTCTTCAGGTTCTCGCAGTTCGCGGCCCGCCGCTGCCTTCCTTCCTATCCACTGTGCCAGTCTCATCAATTTTTTTGATCAGCCGATTCACAGACGATTCCGGCCAATTTTTTGCTGCAAATTCAAGGCAAATGCGCCGCCCTCCCTATCCCTTTTGCTGGGCGAATTGTTTTAATTGTTTTCTTGGAATCAGGCGAGATTGGCATCTTTAAAACGACATTCCAGTCTCCAACATTAAAGAAAATGCTTTGTTTAGATGTCAGGGAGTCGCCACACAGAAATTTTCGTTGTATTTTTTGTTTTTGTTTAATTTCCAAGCCTCCGAAGATTTGAATAAACGCAGTATCTGTACAAATTTCAGGGTAAAATTAAGCAAAACGCACTACCGTCTGACACCTGACTGTCTGTAGTCCTAACTGAAATCGGCTGTTTTGAAATCGATAATTAACAAGATTTCTTCAGTGGTTTTTTTGTTAGTTGTTTTTTTTGGTTGTTTAAATTTTAAAACGCATTTTTCAATAGGGTGTTCACGCTTTACGGCAATATTTGCGTCACGTTTTTAAATGTCATTCAATGTTGTGTAATAATGCAGAGCAAGTTGGCGCGTGTAGCGACAAAATTTAAGCCCGATAGGACGTGCTGGTCACGAGAAACACTCGATTTTTGACATGGCTTTAGCAGAAATGCTGCTGTTTGAGCGGCCCTCAATGGAATTTGATGAAATTCGGTGTGTAGGCGCAGAAGATGTCGGGGTACGTCATGTTAGAATTTGAGCTCAATCGGGCCCTCTAGTCACGAGAACGAGACTGGCAAAGTGGCGTCTATCACTTTCTTTGGGCCACAGTGTACATACGCACACTGGTTAGACTCAAATTTCAAAACCTGGCCGCAAACATTCTGGGTAGAGTACAGTTTTCTAACTGCACTCTAGCAAGGAATGTGTATGCGTTGCATTTTACTGTATTTTTTCCTATTAATGAAAAAATTTGCAACTTGCCAAGTGTCAACTGCAGCTCCTTTGAGTGTCTCATAATGGTACAGGTACAGACCACCATTGCGTCCCAACCGCAGGGTCTCAAGTTTGGCTGCTTGAACGCCATCGAACCCAAAGAGGCACTCTCTTGTTGACGTTGAGTTCTGAAATATTCTCCCTGCATCCCATCAGAATTCGAGTAATAATAGTGCCCCTTCTTTGTAGTACCCATACCTGTAACTGGGGGAGGGTTTTCATAGGAGGGCGGTTCCCTCCCCCACTTGCTGGTTAACCCTACCCACACACCCCCCCCAACCCATCCCCAGAAATTTAAAACTGTAAATTGCAATGTGTTTTGTACAGTGCTTTTGAGCAAAAATCGACCAAAAAAGTGCCTATATTGGGTTATTTACAGTGTATTTTGACTAAAATGTACCTATTTTACGGCTTTTACAGTGTCTTTTTGACCAAAAAATCAACTAAAAAGTGCCTTCCCAGACCCCCCTCCTCCAGATTTTTCCACCAGAAAGTGCCCAAACCATCCCCAGGTCCAATTCCCGATTACAGGTATGGTCATACCCCCTCCACTTTCAATAGTTCCCCCGGGTTGATTATATTATTTTGTATCCGTCGGGGCGACAATGATACGAGACCATCGCCAATGGCCCATATATCATATCATGTTCATGACGCCTTCCTGTCAAGAAGAGGCACTAGCCACCGAGGGGCGCCAAAAACATTCAGAAGAACGCCATCTGCAATACTGGGCAGCAATGACAAAGAAAAATCCCTTGCCATTGAAAAGTTGACGAAAAATTGGCGAATGGCGCAGTGGGAATTGAAACCACGTCTTTGGATTAGGGGATTAGTGTGCTACCGCTACACCACACACGGACGCGAACTAGCTCGTCAAATTCGAAATCAGACATGAGGCCCAGGTCGCATACCTGTAACCGGGTTCTGGAAGAGTGCGAAGGGGTCGCCAGCTGGCCATTTGTTGATTTATACTTATACTTTTCGGTCAAAAATAGGGTATAAATAGGGTCTAAACAGTGTGACTTAGCTGTTTTATGGTCATATAACAGTGAAAAACACCAACATTTATTTACTTTTATCGTTTTTGACAGAGTGAAAATCCCTTCGGGAAATTCTGGGGGGGGGGGTCGGGGGGAGTTGGGTGGGTGTTGGAAAACTCGTGGGACCCCCAACCCCCCCCCCCCACCAGTTACAGGTACTCCGATTAGCCGAAGGTTGAACTAATCGTGTCCCCTCCCATCCCAATAATGCCCCCAGCATCGCTTCAGGATTTTTTCGTGCTGTTTTATTTTTGAATGGCTCTTAAGAGCCTCAAGTTTGTTCAATTTTCAGTATTTTTTCCTTGGTTCAGCTCAGTCAGCGCTGGGGCAATGTGAAATAAGTCAGCCCTCATTTCACACTGACTGGCCTCATTCTGCCTATTTTAAACCCACTTTTGAAATTGCAAAATTGAAAATGGAATGGAATTGAAAAATGTTAAGGTTGAAACTACAGTGCCCCTCTCCAATAGTGCCCGTCCCAATAGTGCTAGTGTGGCCCGGTGAAACATTGAAACTTGAGATGGTTTTTGAAAAAAAATCAGCCATTTTTTCTTTTGTAAAAAAATTTTTTTTTTTAGTGAAAAAATTTTCTTTTTTAAATTAAAGGGAGGGTTCAGGCGATGTAAGGTGCCATATATTAGTGTAAATATCCCTTGAGGTGGGTGTTTTAGAGCTATTGTGATCTACAAAAGCATTGAATGGTCATACAAATACATAAATAGCTTTCTTTTCACCCACAGGTGCACAACAATGTACAATGGTATGTACAATGTACAACATATAGTCCACACAGGGAACGTGGTGGCATGTACCTATGTGTATATTCCATGCTTAAACGCATAAATGGCCATACAAATACACGAATAGCTCGTTTTACACACACAGGCGCACTACAATGTACAATGGTATGTACAATGTACAACATGTATACCACACAGGTAATGTGGTGGCATGGACCTATGTCCATATTCAATGTTTATATGCACCAAAGGGCCAAATTTATCACTGTATCAGGTGCAATCTTGAAGGGAAGTAAAGGGAAAACGTAAAATATAGTGAGAAAAACAGAAAAATTTCACTTTTTTATCAATAAAAATTTTTTTATTAAAAAAAGAAAGGTCCCATTTTCTTTATTAATAAAAAAAATTTTAATAAAAAAATATTTTCGAAATTGAAACCATCTCTAGTTGAAACAACACAACTGCACCCCGTACAATTGGGAGATTTATGGTAGTTTACCACGCACTAACTTGTAT
>JASAMY010003303.1:0-12865 GCA_030248085.1 Paralinhomoeus sp. GSCO2_6 | reverse complement strand
CGGCGAAAATTTGGCTCCTTAGTGTCGTTTTCATCATTATTTGTATTGAAATTGAGAAAAAATAGACGGGGGGCGTGGGGGGTACGCAGATTTAAAGACTTAGGGGGTCCCAGAAGGGAAAAAATGTACTGTCTAAATAGGCACTTCTTAGTCAAAAATATGTCAAAAATGCGTTAAAATAGGCTATAAATAGCGTAATTTAGCTGTTTTAAGGTCAAAAAACACTGAAAAAGATGAAAAGTACACTACTTTTTACAATTGTAGACAAGTTGGAAAACTTCAGGAAAATTCTGGGTTTCTGGGGGGGGGGGCTGGGTAGGGGTAAGATTCCGGCTGGGGGGCGGCAACCCCTCCCCCCAACCCCCCCCCCCAGTTGCATGTGTGCATAGTAGGGATGAGCACGGGCCTGCACATCTCGGCCCGGCCCGGCCCGCCAGATAGTCCGGCCCGTCCCGACCCGGCCCACACCCTCAAAATCCAGGCCCGGCCCGGCCCGGCCCGTCCAACTGCTCAATATCGCAGGCCCGGCCCGGCCCGGCCCGGCCCGGCCCGGCCCGGCCCGGCCCGGCCCGGCCCGGCCCGGCCCGGCCCGGCCCGCAACACGAAATTAATTTAAGTACAGTCACTACAGTGTACAATTTACTGAAATACCGTATGCCAATTGGCGTGATTTTTACTTAACGGAATGGCGCATCCACCTCTCAGAATCGCAGTTCACAACTATTTTACGGCCTTTGCACCATTTGAGCGCGAAAGACGGGCGTCATAGAATACAAAGTTGCTAATACGGTGCAGAATAGGCGCAGATACTTACAATGCATTACATGGTAGCTATCTACGTTGGCCAGCCAAGAACGTCCAGCCCGGCCCGGCACGGCCCGCACCCTCAAAACGCAGGCCCGGCCCGGCCCGGCCCGCAAAACGGGCCTGGAATTCCGGCCCAGCCCGGCCCGGCCCATGCTCATCCCTAGTGCATAGGCATGTGTGGAAAGGGACCGGTAAAGCGAATGAACAACAATATTGCAGCATTGATGCATACGGCATACAATTGTAGCTGCATACTGCACAAATGATGTATGTGTAGGTGTATATACACACCTAGGTGTTATCATTAGTTTCTCATTCACGGGCTGACTGACTGACTTCATGAGTGCCTTTTTTGCTTGTGTCAGTCCGTAAATAAATGTCATCGCAAGGCGACGTCATTGGGCCTACAGTTGGAGTCGGTGCTATGGCAGCATTAGCATCCTCTATTTCAATGCATCTCTTTCTCTTGAAAAAAAAACACCAGTGGCTGGAGAAGCCGTTAGCTCACAGAGGACGACGCGACTCGTTTTACTGGCGTTCTTGCGGACCTTCATACGAATCTCCAGGCTGTAATTATTCCGTCCGCGTTGGTCAGGACCGACTACTTAGGGGAGCTTCTCAAGCCTTGGTCTCCAAGCAGGCGATGCCGAAGGAGTCGTAGGCGACGCTCGTCTGCGCCGCCAGCGAGCGCCAGCCGACGTCGGCGTCGAGCACTTGGACGGGCTCGGGCGACAGGTGCTGGAAGGAGCGGTCGACCTTGTAGATGGTCTTGCCGCAGCGGAACAGCTCGGGCACGCTGAGCGGAGCGCCGGGGCGCGGCTGGGGATCGGGCGAAGGCCCGGTCGTCCAGACGCCCGACGCCAAGTCGTTGTAGAAGCAGTTGCGCTTGCCCTCGTCGCGAACCGGGTTAAAGTTAATGCCGCAGGCGAGCAGCCGGCCCTCCGTCACCAGCACGCTGCTCATGAGGAAGCTGCAACACGACCAACGGACCCTACGAGACCTGTCTCACTGGACAAATTCTCTGGGATCGCACGTTCGGTCCTTGGTGACGGTTCGACTGAGCTGGGTCCACTGGGCGCCGTCGACGCTGACGTCGAGCTTGTACACGGTGTTCTCCACCTCCATCTCCTCTGTCTCCTGCTCGCGCAGTCGGTCTGCCCACCGCCCACCGAAAAAGAGCCCAGCGTCGGATGCTGGTCTGCGCGCCCTGGCCGCCAGGCCTTTCTTCTGCTTGCAGGTGACGTAGTAGAGGTTGCGGTGGCCGTCCGTGGTCAGCGAGCCGCCGTCGAACGCCTGCAGCGCCTCCTTGTCGGGCAGGCCGGCGGGCAGGGGCGTCCACGAGTCTTTCGCCATCGAGTACCGGTGGCACGTGTCGACGAACTCGCGTTCCAGGCCTTGCCCGCCGCACACAAACAGCTCGTCGCCTGAGCGTGTTAAAAGAGTCGACACTACGAGCACTTGCCGTCGCAGGCACTTGGCGACAGTTGTATAAGGCACCAGGCACTATAGGCAATGGGAGAAGGACTCGAAAAAAAAAACACGACTTAAAAGAAAGCTTGGAACAAAGAAACGTTTGAAAAGGACAACGCTGGGGCTCTGACCTCACAGCACCAGCACGTTTCGTTGTCGAGCGCGCCAAAGCAATGCATGGGTCCGGCCACTCACCGACGAGCGCGCTCAGCTGCAGCATGGTGTTCGGGGATGGCTGGTCGGCGCCCTTGCGCACTTTGCCGTCCTCGATGATCAGCGTGTCCCGCGCGAGGCTGGGATTTTCGGGGTCGGCGTCGCGGATGCCGCCCGTCAGCACGATGCGGCCCCCGTGCGCGGCCGCGACGTGGAGGGCGCGAGGCTGGGGCAGACGCAAGGA
Source organism: Paralinhomoeus sp. GSCO2_6 (assembly GCA_030248085.1). Classification (NCBI taxonomy): domain Eukaryota; kingdom Metazoa; phylum Nematoda; class Chromadorea; order Monhysterida; family Linhomoeidae; genus Paralinhomoeus; species Paralinhomoeus sp. GSCO2_6. Next base: position 10,191 of record JASAMY010003303.1, on the reverse strand, counting down.
GGCCATGGGCGCCAGCTGGCCGCTCGGCTCCAGCGTCTGCACAAGGTCGTAGACCGTTATGTCGTCGGGACTCGCGAACTTCCAGCCGCCCGTGAACAGCAGTCGGCTCAGCGTCTTCGCTGAAGCGGTTATAGTTTTTATTTTATTTATTTATTTATTTTTTCCTTACAACATGATTTGCACTGTGCACTCGCTGTGTCTGTGTTGGCGTTGCGGAACTTTTCAGAGCCAAGGATAAAGGACCAAGCCTCCTTGTGATCGTTCTGTTGGCAACGGCTTGGCATGATTTGTTGTCATTTGTATGCATTTTTAGCTGTGGTTTTGTTTCCGTGGTTTGTTGATTCGCTATATAACACCGCTTCCTCATAGCTCGCCATATTCTGATTAGGGTAGGTGTTGTAGATCGATAAATTTTGGGACGCAATTAATTTCGGTCAAGCCGTCCAAGTCCTGTGCGCTCACTGTAGGTAGGGAGCGCTGCTTGGAGAAAGACAGACTCCGGTACATCATTAGGTGCCCTTACGTTCTTTTGGACGCTTGCAGGCATCTGTAACGTCCGCCACCGCAATGACGGCGATGAGCAGAGCGACGGCAGCCGACGACCCGCCCATACTGTACTCGATCCAAGTTCTTCTTTACTTCTGGCACAGGCAGAGCTGCGGAGCCAACCGAACTAATGCGCCGAGTGTACCGCAGTGCCCAGCTCGCAGGCATGTGAGGAGCGGCGGCGGCGCCGCTAGATAAAACCCAGTTTGTGTCTCTTTCTTTGTTCAGCGCGTGCCGGACAAAGAAGGCACCCGGTTCGCGGTGGCAAGTCCGTTCGCGCAACGACGCTGTCTCGCAAGGAGTTCCTATCGCAGCGCCTACAGTGACCTGACCCTGGGCCCGTGGCCGTGTACCATGGGCGTATACTCTTCTGATGCCCACCCCATCTCCCCTGCGGTGGCTTCTTTATCGCAGGCATTAATGTCGTAAACTTGCGCTTGCAGGAAGCGCTAGCAATTTCGCCTAGCAGCTGAGTCGAACCCGAGCGCGAGACTTGCGTAAGCGCTGGTAGCACTGCACTCGCGTATGCGCGCACTCAAAGGTGACTCCGTTATCGCACGCACAGCAACGTCGTGAATTTTGAAGTTAGACTTGAACAGCACGAAACATCTCAGAACAAAGTGCGTTGCGTTCTGATTCGAAAGCGCTATGCTCAGGCTTGGGAAACATTTTTTTCATTTTTAAATTGCAAAATATATATATATATATATATTAAAAAAAGTTTTTTTACTAAATGTTCTCAGAGACCGGCTTGGACGTCAAATCAATGTTGCAGAATGTGTTTTAAGCCTAGTAAAGTGTCAATAACAGCGACTAAGGCATTTTAAAAGCCTTTTAAAGTGCAGCATTTTAGTCAACTTTTTACTGCTGATAAGTTTTTTTTTATTGAGTCGGACTACGACTATGACGCGACTATACATACCGGTATGTACATTCACACAAAAAGGCACTTTTTGAGATTTACTCTTGGTAGAAACTGGCCCAAAAAACGCATAAAATCGGCGATATCTCAAGATTAGTAACACGTATACACCCGCCCTTTGGAGGGAAAGCTGTTGCCACGGACTGCATAGACGTGCCAATTTTCATTCCTATTGGATGCGGCATTATCGAGTGGTGGTCCAAAAACTGGGTGGAGAACACGAAAAAAAGACGCCTTTGCAAAACATTTTGGGCGTTTTTCCTTAACGAGCGGTAATACTGCAACGCGCTGTGGCACGTATGGTCCCCCCGATGAATGCGCTTCTTTCGAGCCATAACGCGCCGAAATCGGTTCAGGCAATCAAAAGTTATAGGCGATCGAAAATCCGAAATCTCGCGCGCGCAAGTGCTCACATATTAGGGTTGTACGCTCACGCGTACTACACACTGATGTATGCGTGTCTGAAAAGCGGCGGATGAGCATTCCTGTCGCCGCTTTACAATGCTGCAAGTTAATCTGAGTGATGAGGGGGCGTGAGAGACGTCATTGAAGGGCGTCGACGCTGCCTTTGTGTCACCGTTACTTCTCCTCCGACTTCTGCCCAGCAAAGTTGCACAGAACCCTGCTGAGCTCGAAGTACGGACGGAACCGCATGGCCTGAAGAGCCACCACCGACTCGTCGTCCTCCACCTCCAGAATCAATAGGACGCCCTTGTCAGAGGCGTCTCTGTGGTAGACGCGCCACTGCGCCACCGCCAGCGACGGATTCTGCTTCGACAGACGAGAGAGAATGGTGTCCGTCTCGGAGGGCTTTCCGGGAACGAAACCACCATCTTCGTCCGCCTCAGCAGGTCCTCCGCTGGCAGGACGCTGAGCTGCTTGTCGCCGAGCCGAAGCCTCGCGACGAACGTCTTGAGCCAGTCGAGCGACTTCTGGTCCGCGCACGTCACCAGGAAGACGCCGCTCTTGAGGCCCGACTCCTCGAACTGGGGCACGATGCCCTCAGCCTCGTCGATCGCCTTGATCGTCTCCGAGCGGATGAACTCCGCCGCCGCTTCGTCCAGGTTGCCTAGCGAGTCACCGCGATAGATGATGCCTACCTGGAGCGCTCGCTTGGCCGCCTCAGCGAAGTTGAGGGATTTCGACCGCTTCTTCTCCCCTTGGCTGGATTAGAATGAATACGGTAGCACTAGTCATGGTGATCATTTCCATACTTTACATCACTATGCTCTGACGCAGCAATATGGCACAACTGCATGTGCATGCACGCATGTATGTCTGCTAGGCTGTTGGTACTTTGCTTTACTTCAATTTTGCCTTTTTCGATTCAGTCACAGGTAATTGTGTGTGAACCTACGTCAGTGAACGTGTGTGTGCGTATGTGCGTGCGTGCGTGCGTGCGTGCGCGCGCGCGTGCGTGCGTGGGCGCGCGCGTGCGTGCGTGCGAGCGTGAGTTCGTGCGTGCGTGCATGCTTGCGTGCGTTGAATTACAGGAACTCCCTCATCTTTCGAACAAACACTGTATTAAGGAAAAATTTGCAGGGGGCTGCAAAAAAAGGAGAACATGTGACACTCTATTGTTGAAGTCCAGTTTGAAAAGAAGCGGTATTAAGGCATATACCCCACTGATTTCTAGCCACTTCCGCATTGCAGCTGATCAACTCCACTTTGAACACACCATGTATAAAATCCGAACCAAGCACAGCAACAAGTCACATATTCGGCGATTTTTGTGCGAGCCATCTCACTCAGCCAAGCCAAAACGCCGCAAACGTCCATCAACTCATATCTCATCTCTCTCAGACGTTGTCATTGCCCATTTCCATGGACCTGACACAGCTAAGGTTCCTGCAGAATCAATTGGTCCCCTGCTTTGTTGCTTTGCTTGTCCCCATGCTTTTGCAATGTCGGTTGTTGATGATGTACAGTTGGTGATGTCGATGTGTAGGCGAGAGGCACATATACGTACGTTACGTACTACAATCCTGCTCCATTCCCTTCCGGCATTCCACCAATGATGAACTGTTTGTATAATATTTGTGTCGTGCCCTAATGCTTGCATGAGTGCGTGCGTGCGTGCGTGCGTGCGTGCGTGCGTGCGTGCGTGCGTGCGTGCGTGCGTGCGTGCGTGCGTGCGTGCGTGCGTGCGTGCGTGCGTGCGTGCGTGCGTGCGTGCGTGCGTGCGTGCGTGCGTGCGTGCGTGCGTGCGTGCGTGCGTGCGTGCATGCGTGCGTGCGTGCGTGCACATTTCCTTCCATTGCAAGCGAACACACAAATCGCCGAATATGTGACTTGTTGCTGTGCTTGGTTCGGATTTTATACATGGTTTGTTCAAAGTGGAGTTGATCAGCTGCAATGCGGAAGCGGCTAGAAATCAGTGGGTATATGCCTTAATACCACTTCTTTTCAAACTGGACTTCAACAATAGAGTGTCACATACTATTCTCCTTTTTTTGCAACCCCTTGCAAATTTTTCCTTAATAAGTATTCCCCCATAATAAGTATTAAGGAAAATTTTGCAGGTGGCTGCAAAAAAGGAGAATATGTGGTGCTCCTTTAGGTCCAGTTTGAAAAAACGCGGTATTAAAGTATCATCAGATGATCAACTTCAGTATGGACAAACCGTGTATAATCGAACCAAACGCAGCAACACGTCACATATTCGGCGTTTGTTGTGCTCGCTTCACTCGCTCGCTTGGATCACTGGAAAGGCAGTCCAGGCTGCATGAGGACCACCCCTGATGAGCATTCCTTGCCTTTCATTCCTTGGACTCAGAGACGAGAGCGGGTCTTGTCCTTGCCTGGACGTCCACAGATGACAGTCCTGTCCATAGGTACAGGCTAACAGAAGTGGAATAAAGATGAACGAGAATCGAAGATTGAATGTAGGGTATGTGCTTGGTACTCAAGATTGTGAAATGATGGCACATATCACTTTTACTGTAAGGGCAAGCCACATATTAAAAATTCAGGACAGGCAGGGCAGCGAAATTGTCAATGCAGAATCTTTGGCTGTGTGCCCTGTCCAATCCACCCAATGCCTATGAATGACAGTGCATCGTCAGAGAGATGAAAGAGTTTGTGAGGGTGGATTGATGGTGGTGGTGTTGTGGCTGTGTGCGATGGCTCGCACAACAAACGCCGAATATGTGACGTGTTGCTGCGTTTGGTTCGATTATACACGGTTTGTCCATACTGAAGTTGATCATCTGATGATACTTTAATACCGCGTTTTTTCAAACTGGACCTAAAGGAGCACCACATATTCTCCTTTTTTGCAGCCACCTGCAAAATTTTCCTTAATACAGTGTTTTTTCGTAAAAGAAAGATTAATCGAAACCTCACGCACGCACACACATACAACCCCACAGCAGCAGACCAGCACGGACCCATGCTGAGTGGTGCACCATAAAGCTTATGAAAAGTGTGTACCACTGTACACATTGTGCGTGCGTGCATGCGTGTGTGCGTGCGTGCGTGCGTGCATGCGTGCGTGCGTGCGTACGTGCGTGCGTGCGGGTGTTGCATTGTTGTGAGTCATGCACTGTAGTGAGTATCGGTCCAAAAATGTGTTCCCTGGCTGAAAAAAAATTACCAAAATGTCGGAAAGCCTGGAGAAGAGACAATAAGAGTGGTTGCAGCAAAGTACCATTGATGGGTCTCTAAATAGGACACGTGCAAACGCATAGGCCCTACTGGGAGTCGAACCAGCGACCTCTTGATTTCGGGAACAAGGTAGAAAGAAGAACTTGCAAAGTAAACCATACCTCACGATCTACAGCATGTAGCAAGAAGCCCTCTTTGGATTTCATTTTTTGATGTAGACCGTAGATGCCTGCAAAGTTTCATTTCAATTGATGCAGGCGCAAGTGGGCGACGAACCAAAAGCTAGGCAGGACCCACTTTTTATAACATTTCCAAGTACATCTCGGTAATGCACAAGCGTATGAAAACGTGTTATGACTTAATCGATTCCGCCTTTGAATGCGCTTCTTTTGAGCCACCACGCGCCAGAATTCGTCCAGGAAATCAAAAATAATGCGCGATCAAAGTTGTAAATTTTGTCCAAAATGGGGGTCTGCTAAGAGGGTCGAGCTGCCAAACATGGAAATCGGAGCGCTCCCATTGTCGAAAGTGACCTATTCCAGGTCCAGACGAGTGACTTTCATCATTACAGCACAGCCCTGCGACGAACGGTTGAAGCGCCTATAGCTAACAAAATTTCCTCAAAATTACCGAAATTTGAGTTGGCAATATCTCAAAGTGTGGTGAGAATTTCAAAGGTCATGCAAGCGCCATGGACTCACCTTCAGAAATAGTTCACGAAACTCAAAAAACATTTGGGGGTTTACTCGGCTTTTTTTCGAGTTTTACTCTTGTCAGATTTTGGCCCAAAAAACGGCTATGTCCAAGAAATATGAACAAAATCGGCCATAAATCGAGATCCGTAGCACCTAAAGAAATTTCCCTTGGAGGCACAAAGTTGCCATCATATACCGCGTGCTCACGCCAAGTTTTGTCCCAATCGACTGAGGCGTTCCAGAGCGGCGCCCCAAAAAGTGTGTGCAGAACAGGAAAAAAAAAACCACTTTTTCGGAACATTTTCGGAAGTTTCGTGTTAATGCGCTCGAGCACCGAAACGCGGGACGGCTTATTCGATTCCGGTCTAGAAGGCGGTTCTTTTGAGCTATCATTCGCCACAATCCGTTCAGGCAATCAAGAGTTATAAGCGACTGAAAATTCAAAAAGCCGCATTGAAGAAGTTGTCACATATTAGGGTTGTACGCTGACGCGTACACCCTGATTCCCCCCGGAATACTTATTTTGTGCGAGATTAGCTTTTCCCCCACCTGAAATAACTATTCCCCCTTTTGACATGCGTTAACTATAGGGTGTTTTTTTTAAACTGCACAGTTTATTTTTTGAATAACTTTCTATTCCCTAATCTGATCACCGTGAAATTTGAACCAAAGACGCCCAAGACTTTAGGGTTTTGTCTAGAAAAGGAATTTTCGAAATCGGATTTGTATCCATGAAGTAATGGTCATTCAAACGCGAAGTCCAAATTTGCCCATTTTGACTGGGGCTCTCACGCTCTCACATGCTTCTCTTCTTGGCCAATCCGCTAAAAACTTGGGGATGTGTGCGAAATTGAGCTGCCTACAAGATGCCATTAACCTTTTGAGCCAGTTTTTTATGCTTACACAGTTGCAGATCAAAACACTGAAAATCAACTTTTTCTCCACAACACTCTAAAAAATTAAAGGTTGATGGATTCTGTAAAACATGGGTGGCTTAGAACTGTCTCAGCTTACTCATTCGATTGACAGTACATTCAGCGCAATCGTTGTTTTTCTGATTTTCATTTCAGACTTTAAAAAAAGCATTTTGGTGCCAAAAGGCTCAGCCATGCGTGATTTTTGCATCACATTTGAATTTGTCCAGTTATACTGCAAATTCCCAAACTGGCTCAAAAAGGTTAATGCCATCTCGTAGGCAGTTCAATTTTGGACACATCCCCAAGTTTTTAGCGGATTTGCAAAGAAGAGAAGCATGTGAGCGCGTGAGAGCACCCAGTCAAAATGGGCAAATTTGGACCTTGTGTTCGAACGACGATTACTTCATGGATACACATCCGATTTCAAAAATTTTTTTCTAGACAAAACCCTAAAGTCTTGGGCGCCTTTGGTTCGAATTTCACGATGATCGGATCAGGGAATAGAAAGTTATTCAAAAAATAAATTGTGCAGTTTAAAAAAAAAACACCCTTTATTTATCACAACGCTTTATGTGCAGCAGAACGACATGAACAGATAACAACAAATTTGCAAAGGATGACTGGCTGCCTAAATCTTAATCTTGTTGTGCCTTTTCAATCGAATTGAGTGGCTGTTTGTGAACGCGAGAATGCCGATTTATAACTAGCTCTCGCGGCATCGTTCTTCCAATGGCAAGCATAACAACTAACTATGATACAATTAATTGAAATATATTTTGGTGGTGTGTGTGGGTGCGCGAACGCGTTTGCGTCGGTGTAACAAAGATTTGGCAATCTCATTTGGCACTCGTTTTTGCAAACCGCCCTCGTGGCAGCGTCGACCAATTGCTGTGAAATTGTAACCAGACATGCCAGTCGCGTACACGCTTTGTCCCAAAAAATCAAGTTATTTGGACTAATATTGCTCATACCCAGATATACCCAGATGCCGCACGAATTAGGCTGAATTAAATTGCATACGACCTTTTCTGTGTTTACATCTGATCAAGTGTCATCTAATCAAGCCCCACCACTGCTGTTGCATTTGCGTTGATGCCAACTAAACACGCGTCACCCATCGCCTAATGCAACTTCATCCGCCTGGGGGGATTAATTGGCCCGCTGGGGGGATGACATAGCCTGCACGTTTTGGGGAATAAGTCATCCGCCTGGATGACTTATTTCGGAAAAGTTAAGACTCGCTTTTTGTAAAAACCAACCAGAGGGTGGCACAATCCCCGAATTATTTTTTGATTTTTTTGAAAAAAATGTTTCTAGATCAGAATTTGATGGGGATTCCGATGATCAACTCGAAATTTCGATTTTCGCTCCGCAACTTTTTTTATGCGCAAAAAACGGTTTTTTGGCTCCAAATTTTTGGTACTTCCGTTTTTGACCCGTAACTTGCGATTTCGATCTCGAAACTGAAACTTAAAGGCACATTCGGAATCCTCGTGAAATTGCGCGTCTTTTTGGTGCAGAAATGGTGCAAGTCATATTTACGCACAAATATGAAAACACGCATTGAAAATTTGGTTAGATCAGAATTTTGAGGTTTTTCGCTTGCGGTTTCTGCGAAACCGGTTTGCACACCACGAAACCCAGTTCAGATGAAAGCCCGTTTCATTCTGCGTCGAATGAGCTATGAACGGTCGAATTTGGGGCATACGTCTAGATCGAAAAATCCACTTGAAGTTGTCGACTGAGAGGCAAAAGTCGACTTGCTGGGAATCTAGCATTCTTTATAGTTCTTCTTGGCCTCACCCCAGACTAAAGTCTTGTGCGGTCGCATGTGGGCACGAAACGTCTGCGAATTTCCCGAGTTAGACTATACCCCAAAATGTAGTCTGTATTGGCGTGCTGCAATGCAAGCATTATGTTGTGTATGTTTCCCCATTGCCCTAGCAGCTTGTTTCGCATGTGGTTTCTGCAAAACCGGTTTGCACACTACAAAACCCAGTTCAGATGAAAGCCCGATTCATTCTGCGTCGAATGAGCTATGAATCGTCGGATTTCGGGCATACGTCTAGATCGAAAAATCCACTTGAAGTTGTCGACTGAGAGGCAAAAGTCGACTTGCTGGGAATCTAGCATTCTTTATAGTTCTTCTTGGCCTCACCCCAGACTAAAGTCTTGCGCGGTCGCATGTGGGCACGAAACGTCTGCGAATTTCCCGAGTTAGACTATACCCCAAAATGTAGTCTGTATTGGCGTACTGCAATGCAAGCGTTATGTTGTGCATGTTTTCCCATTGCCCTAGCAGCTTGTTTCGCATGTGGTTTCTGCAAAACCGGTTTGCACACTACAAAACCCAGTTCAGATGAAAGCCCGATTCATTCTGCGTCGAATGAGCTATGAATCGTCGGATTTCGGGCATACGTCTAGATCGAAAAATCCACTCGAAGTTGTCGACTGAGTGGTAAAAGTCGACTTGCTGGGAATTTAGAATTGTCTATAGTTCTGCGTGGGATCATCCCAGACTACAGGGGTGTGGTGCGAATTGTGAGAGGCGGTGGTAATTATGAAGAGGGGGGGGGGGTGCGCTTACCATAGGGTGAGCGCTTATAACTTCTGATGGCCTCTAAGAGGCGCTCTTATCATAGGTTGCGGTATGCTCATACAACCGCTAAAATGCAATGCATGTTGACCTTGTCTTGACCAAAAATGCTTTCAACCAAAAATATTCGTTCCAATTCAGAATATCTACCCACACCCAATTTTGACCCCCCCCCCCCACTCGGCCAGACCTTGTATGGGTCTGAGGCATAATTGTAATGAGGTCTGGAGTGGGGGAGGAGGTAAATGACACCTTTTGGTGGGGAGGGGGGTCTCTGGAGCAAAAAGTGAGAGGGTAGCCATGTCCCATGTTACACCCCTCAGTATTCTCTCAACTTTTTCGTCCAAACTGGGGAAATAACAACCATTTATGTTCCTTGGGGTGTGCTGTTAGGGGTGGGGGTTAGGGACATACCTGCAACCGGGTCAGGTCAACTGGAGAGTGGGAGGGGGTGCACTCTGGAGCAGGGGGACATTTGACAAAATGTTAGACAGGGTGAAAATCCTTTGAAAAAATTCTGGGGTTCAGGGGATTGGGGATTGAGTGAGTGATGGAAGAATAGTGGGGGGTCACCCCGCATGACCATGGGAACCGCAATTATTGCAGGATGTCCCATATGTGTAACTGGGTGGTGTGTAGGTAGTAGGGATGAGCATGGACCTGAAGATCTCGGCCCGGCCCAGCCCACCAGATAGTCCAGCCCAGCCCAGCCCGACCCATGTGTAAAGAACACGGCACAGGCCCAGACCAGCCCATCCAACTGCTCAATATGCAGGCCCGGCCAGGCCCGGCCCATCCCAAGAAATAAGTACAGTCGTACACTAAAATAAGTTGTACATGTATGTACGCCAGTTCGCGTTTTTTCACTACACATACACAGAGAATGGCGCTTCTGGCTTTACAGCTTAC
>JASAMY010002528.1:0-12876 GCA_030248085.1 Paralinhomoeus sp. GSCO2_6 | reverse complement strand
TAACTCCTCCAACAATGACGGCGGGCCCGTCATTTCTGACGAGCTCCCGTCAGAAATGACGGATTTGCAAGGGCTTCTTCTTTTGCACAGATTGCCGACAACGCATGGACAACGCATTTATGCTGCTTTAATGCTGCGTTTTTCGCTAACGCATCAAAAATAAGTCAGCTCTATTGCTACCGCCTTTTTTTTCTTCATGTCGCGTTTTCGGTTGAAGGCAACAGAAATGTGTCAGAAATGAGTAGTACACGTCAAATGTGCTCAAAACGCAACTTTCTTATTGTGCATGTATTTCTGTCGCTTTGTTATGAAAACGATGCAAGTTGACCCCCACACATCTCAAATTCGTCAAAAAGGCAATTGTCAAACAAATTGCAGCACCAACAGATCAAAAAGGACACAAGGCGATGGCGCAACACTACAAATTCAGAAAATGAGTCCGAAATGTGATACGAATACAGCCACGAATGGGGAATGCATCAAAAATCAAATTTTCGGTTTGCAGTGCCACTGAAGGAAGCATTTCACACTGCACAATGGAACCTTACAAATTCTACATTGCTTGCGCGTTCGCTGTGGTCTCGTGAAGTCCAGAGTTGAACCTCCTCTTGACACCACATTGGTTTCGGGGGTACTTATTGCCAGCCCTCGGTGGAATGTCTTCTTCAATATGCCCAGTCAATAGCATCTCCTCGATGGTTGTCTCATTTCCCTTGCTCGACATGTCGTGGAGATGACGAGTGGTCTATGAGAGGTCAGTGTGTCTAAGTGATCCAATGGCCAGAAAAGAGTGAGCAAGTACCTTATTTTGAAGAGCAAGATTCATCAGTTGTTCCATGAGCGTCAATTTAAATTGTGACATGTAGATCCGACGGTTGAGTCCACGCAAGTCATTGAAAATGACGAACGAATTCAAAATGATGAGCTCAATAACGTGATCAAAGAATTTGTTGGTCCATTTGATTCGACGGGTCGACCTCTTGATGTGGTCCATTAGTTGATCTCCTTGATCAACGTAGAACCTTAAAAATGAGGCGAACTTTTGCATGAAACACAAGTGCACAAAATGAGAAATAACTTACATGTGTCGAGAGTAGAGTTGGTACAACAGAGGCTGTGCCACTGTCTTCAGCGAGAATTTTTTTGTTGCCTTGTCTACCGTTTTTCGCCTGCACTCACCAATGTCATTGCGAATATCAGGCAATGAACTCAAGAGGAGGCAATGTTTGCTATCTAACCAGTTGCTGACAGTTAGATTTGCCTGATTCCCAAAGGCAAAGACACTGTCACCTTGCTCATACAATATTCCTTTGTGCTGAATGAAACAGTCTTTCTAGGTTTAGATGCACCTCAAGACAATGTGAAAAGACGTAAAAAAGACATCAAAAAGCAAGACGTCAAAAAGACGTCAAAAACTCAGGCCCACCTCATTTTTTTTGGTGACCAGTATTGACTGAGGCAGAAAGGACCGTCCTCGACGCAGAGTACCAACTGCGTACGTTTTTCTCGCCTCTAGGGCAACAAAAAGTTGCACTTCGGAATAGTAATTGTCAACATACAGCTGCAACATGTAGTGCATTGTGTGCTATACGATAGCAAAGTAAAGTAGCACATACAGTTCTTCCTTGATCCGCGTATGAAAGGTCATCAATGTTAGTATTGGCATCAAACAGTTCCTCTCCAGAAATCAGCTCAAAAACTTTGGCAAATGTCTTCCCTTTGGGGTCGAGGCGTAGAGGTTTGGTATTGTGCATCATAGATCTAGACAACATGGTCAGAAGGTGGCAAAAATGTGGAAAACAAAAGAGAAGGGTGAAACGTACCGATTTACATACCCACCGACGCTCGACAGTTCATAGGTCCTTATGCCATATCTTTTTGAACCAGGTTTGCCTGGATTGTGCGTTCGGAACGGATGGCGTGCTTTACAGGCAACAACATTTTCATCGATTGCTATCGCCTCAGAAGGATTGTAGTTCAGGTGAGCCCCAATATTGAAGGCTTTCTCCAGTGGCTCAACTTTGTAATTTCGATTGTAAGTTGGTGCTGCAGGGTTCGATTCACCAGATGCAGCAGCCAGATCTGGGTCATAGTGGCGCATGTAGCGTTCAATGAAGCAGAATCGACTGTAAGACATGATTCTGCACACGAAGTCGTTTTTGAGGTGTTTGTCGTACCAATGCATTTTGCGCTGAATTGGAAAGGGCGTAAGAAACGTGTACAAAAGACAACAAATAAAGGGCGTAAGAAACATATACAAAAGACAACGAATGCAAAATTGCACTTACATCCACACACTGGCAGAGAGACATGAGCAGACAAATGGACAAATAGCCTGCGATGTCGTATCTGTCCAGCACTTGGGACGAGACACCAAAGCAGCGCTCTATGTATTTGTTGGAAAAAGAAAGCCACACTGCCATGACATACTGAGCAACAGAGAAAAATATTTGCACAGGAGACGTCTCATTTGTGAACAGCCGCGGCCCCGGCTTTGGCCCAGTAAACGGATGTCTCGGCTGTGAAATATTAGTAACGATAATTGTAGCATAATCAAAAGAACTTTTGATTTTACCCTTGGCTCTGGCTCATGGTCTGTCCAGCTGAAACCATCCTTTACATTTGTGACGCCTTCCAAATTGACTGAGTTCCTTTTCATTGCTTCAGTCCAAGTCGCATTTGGTGCATCATAGTCGAGCACTTTGACTGTTGATGAACCAGTCGTGCTTTTCAAGGAGAGAGGGGCTTTGCGGGCAGCGCACTCTGCTCCTGTCATCACAGGGTGCTTGCGTTTCGCTAAAACTGAGTGCAACTTTAATCTACATACAGAATGCGTCACAAATAAGTGCAAAATGAACCTGCTGCTTTCCTGACGAGTTTCGTGTGACGTGATGGCAGCTTTTCAGAAGTGCTGGCGCTCCCGCTCCCAGAATCGGAATCATTGTTGCAAGGATCGCTGTCAGAGCCAAAAGGGGGTTCACTGTCAGTGCTGCTGTCTGAGAATGAAGCACGACCACCTGACGAGGCACCAGCCTCACCAGAGTCTGCCATTTCACTAAACAGATGTTGCCATGTAACTGGGGGAACCCCTTCCCACTATTTAAAAAACACAACCCCCCTCTTTCAGACCCGAGTACAGGTACAACTACAATTCCGAACGTCTGTACAAATGCTACAATAGTGGTGCTTCCACAACATGATGAAAAGTGCAAATCATCAATGTATTTCTTCACAAAACACGAATGCAAACGCAAAATCAAAAGCCTAAGTGTGTCCTTTGATTAATGGAGTCCAGCTACAGCTGTCCAGCCACCACCCTCTCGAACGCGTTCATCGTCTGCAAACAGGGGTCAGTACAATGGTGTGAACTATCCTGACTTGACAGACAGTTAGTTCACAGCTGCAGTGCTACGCAACGTACTCTTTTTTGCACGTTTTGAATGACAGCAGGACTCTGAAGGGCCGCTCTGGACACGCAGAATTGGACAACATTCTGCACGGTGCGCTCTTCGGTTGGGTCTTCTAGTCTTTCCAGCGCCTTTTTGACAAGCCGCACCAGCGTCGTAGGCCCCACCTTAGAAATGCCGAGCATTGCAAGTGCAGCGTAAAGGCAGCACAAACGCGTCAACGAACTTTCGTTTCCTCCGTGTCACCGTCGCTGCTCCAGTCGCTGTCAGAGAACAAGGATGGCACGACACTTTCTTCCTCACACTTGGCTGTTTTTTTGCTTGTACGCGCCTGAATCGCAATGGTGCGTGCGATTGCAAGGTGGCACAATTGGAGATGTTGCAGTACCTTTTTGGGCGTATTTTTCTTCTCTCGGCCCATTTCTGCTCCCTTTTTCTTGCGTTTCGTCTGTCGCGGCCTGCAATATTCAATTACTTGCGGTACATGAGGGCATGCATGTGTACATGCACAACAGGGCAAGCATACTTTTCCCCTCTGTCGTCAGGTCCTCCCAACTTGGTAGAGCCCCTGGGAGTTCATCCTGATTGAAGCCGAACTTGTTGTAGATGTGGATCAGCACCTTGTCTGTCACTGCCTTGTTTCTGGCCTCCACGGGATCCACTGGGTCGGCAGAAGCGGTGGGAGTTGAAGAAGCCGGTGCGACAGGGGCACATGATGTGGGCGTGGATGAAACAGGCACCGCACGCGCGTCTTCCGCAGCTGGAGGAGAGCCGACGTCGATGTGGGAATCATTGCCTCCTGGACCTGGACCCTCGTTGTCCGAAGCGCCGCTGACAGGGTCGGAGTGCTCCTTGTCCTCCTCATCATGCTCGTCATCGTTGTCGTCATGATCCTCCTCGTCATGCTCCTCCTCGTCACGCTCCTCCTCATCACGCTCCTCCTCGTCATGCTCAGACATGCTTCTCTGCCGCTTCCGGCTCTGGCGACGCTTGCGAGGTCGGCGTGGCTTCGAAGCAATCGGGATAGCTGGCACAGCAGGACCTCCAACCAGCTTGTACGTCTTCTTGAACAGAGGTCCGTACACGCGGCTGCGCAGGTTGATGCCTGAAAGGCGTCAGAATGGCGTCAGAAACGTGATTACTGGTTCAAACACAGCTAAAATACCAGCATCGTTGTAGCTGCTCAGTCGCAAAGGCTTCAGCTCCATTTGGTGACGAGCAACCGATTTGTACATCTTGTCGTTGGCGTCGTGCACCCTCTTCCGCTCAGCAGCCATATCCAACGACTTGAGGCCGCGCAGAACAGTCAAGAGGATGTCCCGAGCCTCGTCCTAGATTCGTGTGTTTGACTGTGATGTGTGCAGAAGGCGGCAGAAATGATACTGTGTGCAGAAGGCGGCAGAAATGATACCTCGGAGTATCGGGCAGTGTCGAACAGACCAGCTTCTTTGATCGCTGGTGCCAGGAAGAAGCGCACGAAGGCTGGCTGTCGAGCTAGCACCTGGGCAGATGTGTGGGGGGTCCAGCGCGAACAGCCTCTCTTTCCTCTGATCTTCTTCTTTGCCTGACCAGTCCGTGGATCGATGTAGCCCGCAGGCCTGACTGCAAACAAAACACAGTCAAAACGATGCAACAAACGAAGCAGTCTGCACAAGTGTACCTCCAAACTGGCTGTAGGTCATCCTGATAGCGTCCTTAGCCCAGAGAGTGAGGCAGTTGAGGCGGAAGCAAGCCGTTGTGTGATCCGTGCTGAACTCCGACTGTAACTCAAAGCCAGGGGGACGTCCAGCGTGCACCCATTTCTCGTACCTGAAACAATTTAGGTTATGATCGCCATCACTGTTTCTTCTGAAGCACAGCATACCGTCTGGCGTGGACAGCGAAAACCATGGAGCACACTTTGAGCCAGTTCTCAGGGATCTCAGACCGGTCAGTGACTTGAAGTGTGTGCATGAGGTACCTCTTGTTTGTGTAGGGGCTGATGCCCCAGCCTGGCGACTTGACAACAGTCACTTTGAGTGTGTCGATCATCAGCTCGCCAGTTTTCACTAGAAACGAGTAAGAAATGCGACCAACAGAAACGTTGCCAGAGCTGTACAAAACATTTTTACCCTGTTGCAGAGGGGTGAATGGCACCTCGCCTTCTCCGTCAGGAGCGACAAGGGCGTTTTCCCAGAAGGCTGCAGGGAAGAGGGATGGTGCTGGACCATCCAACTTCCTGCCGCCGAGACTGTCTGAGCCCACACCTGCAACCTGGGGAAGGGGGGGGGGGAAGGGGGGGGGGGGTCTTCAACAGGAGCTGGTCAATAAATGTGTCACGTAACTCCACCCCCTGTCACTCCCCCCCAGCAACCATTGCACAGCCACATTTAGCCTGGTTTGGTCTTGGTTGAGCACGAAAATGTAGGGTTTACAGTCTTTGGATTTGGTTGCAGGTATGCCTGGCACAGCCCCAGATGAGCCCGACAAGCGGAAGCTGATCGTCTTCAGCAGGTCCGCTGATGAAATGTCACTCAGCTGGCTGAGTGACTGACCCGTCAACGTTTCACAGAGACGGCGGACACCTATTCAGACAGAATTAAAAATGCTTCATTTTGCACTCGTTTTGGACACATGCAATACAACAGCGCACAACCTCGCAACTCATTTGCCTGAAGTGTCATCTGCTTCTCCGATGACTGCGACCCTTCCGCCATCGCACCTACATAACCATTAACACTGCACGTCATGAGGCACATAGGGATAGTAATGGTGATGCATGCCAGCACACTACACAACAGCCCTGGTGGACTTTACTCAGTAGTATCAACCACACAACCAAAAAAAAGCCAAGCAAAACACGAGCAAAACACGACGCAGCCTAGCATAGCCTAACATTACTTCCAACCATAGCCTGACATTACTTCCAACCACTGCCTACCAAACACTGCATATACATATTGCGCGCATTCACCGAGACTCTCAAGGTTTACATAGCTTCTCACACTAGTCTGACTGTCTACATAGCAGACTTACATACACACAGCAAAAAACGAGAAAAAAAGCGCAGCAAAAACAGGACACAGCAAATGCGTTCAAAATACAGCAAAAAAGCTATTTGAGATAGCCGCGTCAGCTCTCCAGCAGCTACATCAGGTGAGGCACGAGGAACTTCTCGGTGTCGGGCAAGAAGAGGTTGGCAGCGAACCTCGTGATCGCGCCAGTCCCTTCCTGCAAGGTACACATGATCAGCAGTGGTCATGGACCATCATTCAAGAGTAAATCACCTCCTCCAAGTGATCGGTGCACTGAAACAGCGTCACCATTCTCGAGAAGACGAACTTCAATGGCTCGGGCCAGTTGGCGTGCTGGAAGAAGTCCGTGGGAGGCGTCGCCCTCATGTGGCCGTGGATCATGTTGATGAAGAACTGCCTCTTGTCTGAAATAAACCACACCATCTGGAAATGCGACAAAAATGCATTAAAAACCATGCATACCGCTGATGACGTATCCGTGGCTGTTCACAAGGCACAGGTCCGACAGCGGCACCGGCGTCTCGGCGCAGAGGTAGTACACGTACTCCTGGATGAAGCCCATGAATCTGGCGTGGTGGGCGTCCACGAAGTCAGCGGTCGCGTTGACTCCAGCCTTTGGGCCTGCGTACAGGTCGCGCCAGAATGCATCCCAAACACACATGCAATGCAGCACAAATGCACCACGAATGCTCACCCGTGGGACCGACCACGACAGTGTAGTCAGCGGAGCGGTGGTACGCTCTCGCTCCACCGAGCAGCGGGCGAGTCTCGCGTCTCGCCGACACGCGGACACCGCGCCTCGAATAGGCCAGCGCACGCGACTGGCCATTCTGGTACTGGACCCCGAGGAAGCGCATGCCTGAAAAACGTCGAAAAGGCGGCATAAATGTTGCCTTTTGCGCACATTGCTGTGACGAGCACCTGACGCATTGAGAGTGCGGCTTTTCGACTGCACCAACCAGCCGACGTCCAGCAGAGGGTCTTCGTGTGGTCGGCGGCCATCCCAGCGGTGCAGATTGAGAGTGGCCATTTTTAGCTTCACAGTTACAGTTTGAGGTTCAGAGAGCAGTTTAGCAAAATTTGAAAAGTTCAAAACACTTCAGGTGAGATTTCTGAATGAGCAGCTGTGCACAAATGACCCACCCACGATCACGAACACAGCAAATAGCTAGCCCAGCAAGCAAGCACAGAGGATACTGTCAACAACGGGATATATTTCAGCAAAGAGTGAGCGAAGCGAAGGAAGCAAAGGTTGTGGCGCATGCAGGGGCAAGAGTGGCCAGTGACACCTGTCACTGGCTGGCAGGCAACCAAAGAAAAAAAAACGCGAAGCAAAAACCACAGCGAGCACATGCGCGTGCGCGCCAGCCAGGTGCGTGGCGCAACGAATAGCAATTCCGAAAAGTCAATGATCCGTATGCGCCGCCCGCCCGCTTTCGCCCACCGCACGCACACCCCACACAGCACCTGCAGCAAGACAAGAGACAAAGCGACAAAAATGCGGCAAAAGGGACATGCAGGCGTGCGCATGGAGAAAGCGATAGCCAATGCGTTTCACACAGTGGCAGTCGTGGCAGTGGCAGTTTGCTCAGGACACTTTGCGTCTGTTGAGCGCGGCGCCCAACTCTTTGACGTTGTAGGCTAGTTGCAGGATGAACTCCTGCAATATAACAAATATGAGACACAAT
Source organism: Paralinhomoeus sp. GSCO2_6 (assembly GCA_030248085.1). NCBI lineage: Eukaryota > Metazoa > Nematoda > Chromadorea > Monhysterida > Linhomoeidae > Paralinhomoeus > Paralinhomoeus sp. GSCO2_6. The sequence goes on along the minus strand of JASAMY010002528.1, from coordinate 4,767 downwards.
CAAATGGTAACACACAATGTGGTTTACCCTTTCAAATCTGTGCAGACGGAAGGTGGAGTTCATGGTGCGGAAGATCGCTCCCAGCGGCTCAACCCAGAGGGGGCTGTTGATGATGTCCACTGCCGACGCAGTCTTCATCTTCTTGAATTTCTTGTACAACAGACTGAAGTCTGAACGAGCCAACGCGTTTATGAAATGGGCACAAAATGCGGAAGAAATGCGACTATGAAATGGGCACAAAATGCGGAAGAAATGCGACTATGAAATGGGCACAAAATGCGGAAGAAACGCGCCTGTGAATGGAGCTCCCCCTTGCACAAAGAACAGCTTGCGCCCTTTCCAGTTCTCTCGGCAGGCTTTCCACAGAGCGCGAGCGAACGTGAGTGGCTGCAATGTCAATTGGTACTGAACCTGGCAATGGCACAGTGGACACACAAAAAGAGAAGCTATCGAACCTGAGTTTCAACCTTGCTCTTCTTCGCCTCTGCCAGAGCCTGGGAGATTAGCTCTGAGGAAAATGTAGGCGGCTTGTTGTAGAAGATGAGAGATCGAATTTCGCCATCATTCATCGTAATATTCAAAAAATTTGCTCCTGCAAATTTTCCCTCCCTGTATGTGGACACAAGCCAATCGCACACAAAGCATTGCCGAACCTGTACAGTTTGCTGAGTAGACCAGCCTGGAAGCGTCTGGCACATTGTTCAGCTCAATTGGATCGTCCAGTGTGACACCGTTGAATGACATGAATGGCTGGAACTGCGGGGTGAGGCGATCGGGCACGCGTTGCTCAATCAGCGCTGCCTCCCTGGGCACCTACACAGGCAAAAGTCAGACATGAGAAATGTAGCATTTCGGCTACATTTCTGCTACATGAGAAATGTAGCATTTCTACTACCTTTCGGATGTCGACGTCGGCCATGACCAATTGAACAGCACCTGTCAACGGGTTCGCACTGGTGCAGAGGTACTGATTGTCACCCAATGGACCGCCGTCGTACTCCAACCAGCGAACATGAAATGCACTGAACGCCTGGGCCACCTCGTCTCTTCCATGGACTGAGCGCCTTGGAAGAATGTCGTGAATTCTGAAAAGATTGTTCCATACGAACCAAGCCAAACACTGTGCACAACACATACTGGAGAGCGCGTGTTTCCTCAGTCGGACTTTCTTCTTGTTCTTGTTCAGCAGCAACCCTGTCCAAAAGTGCAGCAGATGGAGCTGATGGAGAGACGTGTGCTGCTGACGATGAGCCTGGTAGAGCCACTTGCCCCAACAGGACTTCTTCGATGTTGGCGTCCTTCTGCGAGTCCGTGTCCTGCTGCGTGGCACTGAAAGCAGTTGGATTTGGTGTCCCCCACCCCCAGCACACAAAATCCCAATGGTGTCCCCCCAGCCCCAGTCCATCAGTTCAGTCAGAGCAGGTCATACCAAGGTCTGTTCTCGCCAGCTGTTTCGGCACTGACATTGGCAGCCTCCTTGTAAGCAGGGGGTGTGGCGGTGGCTGCAGTGCCCAGTTCACCACTGGTGAACAAGCCATCCTGGCCTAGCCAAAAAGCCGGCCTAAATGAGACAACAATGGTGCAGAGTGTGTCAAGTACATCAAGTGAAAAAATTAAAATGATGGACCCACCCCAGCTGTGCAGTGAGTGTGACTTTCCTGTAGTGTGGTGTTGGAATGTTCGTCACAGCTGACTGCCCCGCCGCCGGTGTGCTGTGCTCCCACGCCTCCTTGTGCAGCTGCTCTGTAATGGCATGGTCACAGCTCGCAAAAGGTGACATTAAGCGTGCTCAAACGAATGCAACAGAAACATGCGCAAAACAGAACCCCAGGATTGTACTCAAAACAGACACAAAAATGAGCCTAACTCACCGCCCAAACTGATGATTCTCTCAGCTTTGTCGCCAAACAGAGACGTCGACAGCGATTGAAATGTGTCCCACTTGCTCGCCCCTGAGACGCTGCCCCGCTGGTCAGTCAAGAGAGCACACATCGAGACAGTGTTTCTGTTGACAGCTTCTTCGATCTGTTTTTGACGCTGTTCCAATGCCCGTAAAGCTCCAGCCATGACATTAGCGTCAAACCGACGAGCGTGGACATGGCGAGTGTCATAGTCCTGCCTCGAGCCTACAAGCAGCAGATGCACGTTAGTAAATAAACATCATACAAAAAACTACCTCGTGATGCGTCAAAAATGAGTTGCTCGGCTTCCTTGTTGCCATGCATAAGCCCAGAAATGGCATCTGGAACAGAAATGCCAGTCACGAGAGCATCCAATTTGGAGTGCAGTGTGGGCTCCTCGCCACTGGTGGCTGGTTGTTGTTCTGTGGCAGTGGCAGCAGTGGTCTGCTCCAATGCTGATGCCTTCCTGGATCGGTCCCCTTTTGAACGTCTGCTGCAACACAATTAATGTCTATAATATATATATATATTATATATATATATATATATACCTCGATTTGTCCTTGGCTGCAGCTTTTGGTGGGGGGCCCAGCACAAGTTGGCCTTCAGTCGCCTTCTGCGCACCTTCATCGTTACACCTTTTGGATGCCTTTTTCTGCCTTTTGACTGCATCATCCTGTCCTTTAAAAACATCTTCCAGTTTGCGTTTTGCAGACTTTTTTGCAGCCTTCTCAATTTCTTTTGCAGTCTTCTCAGCTTCTTTTGCAGCAGCAATATCCAGCCGCACTTTAGATCTGGGAGTGCTGAACATACAGCAAATGAAAGTGACACCACATGATTCACACACACACACACACACACACACACACACACACACACACACACACACACACACAACATGTGCAAACTAACTTGCGCATGGACAGAGTATGGCCATTGCGGTCGTACACTTCCAAAATGTCATCCATGTCAACCCAAGAAACAGTGCCCAGGACAATTCCATCAAAAGGACTGAGATAGTCAGTAGTTTCACAGACCAGCGCACCTAAAATGCATTCAAATCGCCACTTCAACAAAGCAGCAGAAATGCAGCAGAATTGCTGAATGTACCGCAGCTGCTGTCTGACAAAATGACGGCCACTCTCTTGTCTGATCTCAGTTTGATGGACTTGCCACTCATTTGGGTCTGTCCAAGTGCGAGCCTGAGACCTGCTGAGCCAGAGGTAGAGGCAGCTCGCCTTCGACTGGCCACCTCCACATCTTCTTCCCCAGATTCAACGCCATGCACTTGTTGAGGTGAGAACCACCACTAGACCATGCAGACAGTGACAAAACCAAAAAATGGGTCTGGGCAAGTGCAGGGTGTGGAGAGCAAATGGCCATGGGGGATCTAGGGAATGAAAAGAGCGGGTAGATGGAACTGGGGGGGGGGGGGGGTGATGGAAAATTGTTGCAAGAAGGGAAGCTATCCCAAAACCCATGCAAAAGAAAGCAGATCTTACAATGCGACTTTGAATCTTGACACCATAGAGAGTAATGTTCTTGCGCCGGTACTTCCCCACAAAGTGTCCCTTCACTTTGCATCCAGAGCCAGTGTTGTCCCAGTCTGTCGCAAAGTCCCACACAACGACTGGCATTCCAAACTGAGCATCAGGCCAACCCATGACTTCTCTCCTCTTTTCCAAAACCTGTGCACAATTTTTTTTCTGTAGACTACTCCACCACAAGTTGGATGATGTACCTCAAGGGCTGCCTTTCGAGGCAGGCTGCAGTTGTCGATCAGCTCGTGTGGGATACGCAGCAAATCGTCTGCGGTTTTTTTGGATGTTGGGTGCAGCATCACCTCAGCAGAAGCAAACCCATCAGAGTAAGGCACCCAGCCTACGAATGAGGTGATTTTTGATGTTGAACCCTTTCTATGAACTTCCATTTACCTCTGTCCTCTTCCTCCTCTGCAATTACAAGCAGATTGGGATTCGAGTCCATGTCACTTTTCTCAGTGCTTGGGGTTGGGGCTCTTTTCGTCACATTTTCACTGTCTTCCCACTCTTTCAAGCAGTCTGCTTCCAATCCCTCAATCCTCTCCCCATTTTCAGCTTCCTTTTCCAGATCTTTTCCATCATTCCCGCCGCCTTCTACTTCTAAACACACATTCCGAAATTATGGAGAGTTATCACAACAAATTTCATTTTTTTTTCTCACCAAGCTCATTTCCCAATGTCGCGTCATCCTCAGCCTCCAGACCCACGATTGCTTCGACCGTCTTTTTTGCCCCTTCCACCTCCACTCCACATCCACCAGACGATTCATCCATGACAAAATTCGCAACAAAAACTTTCAAAAAATTCAAAATAAAGCAAAAAGTGATGCAAAGGCAAGTCAAACGCAACTGCTGTTGAATTCTAATGCACCGAACTCACCAGCACAACTGCAGCCCATTTTGAATGTGTTTTAGTTTTAGGACAAAATCCTGCACCATTTCTCAAGGATCACGTTTTGCATTCGCTTGAGACAAAATACTGCACCGTTTCTCATGGATCACATTGTGCATTCATTTTGCAATGTCGTCTTTAGCACATGTAAACGTTCCACAAATGCGTCAAAAACACTGCTGTAAAAAAACGTTACATGTGTTGGCACCGGTATTCTTTCTGACGTCTTTTTTTTTCGACGTCGTCTTTTTTTGGTGTCTCACTTTGCATGCATTTTTGTCGTTTTTGTGATGACAAATTCTGTTTCATTTACGCAACAATCCATATGAGCAATAAAGGCATCATGTTGGCGTCGAAAACGTTATAATAGAAACTGACGGGCAGAAGTCATTTCTGACGCACACGCCAAATGTGGTGTTTCATTGTTGGAGGAG
>JASAMY010000835.1:0-12871 GCA_030248085.1 Paralinhomoeus sp. GSCO2_6 | reverse complement strand
CTGAAAAAAAATATGGTCAGTCTACTCTTGTGCTCAAAGAGAAAAAATGTTTGCCAACAATGAAAGTAAAATTAAAAAAAAATTGTTCAGTCTCACTCTTGTGCCAAAGGTGAAAAAATTATTTTGTTTTCAAAAAAAAATATTTGGTCAGTCTACTCAGATATTTTGGTGTCCATTGGGGGGGGGGGGGATAATCCAAACGAGAACTTTTTTGGGGGGGGGGGGGTGAAACGTTTAATGTTAGAGTTTGAACCAACCCAGCTTGAAAACTTTTTACATGTAAAGTTGTAATTTAGTGAAGGCACAACTTTGAGTGGAAAGTTGAAATTTAACAAATCCCCAACTTTAGGTGGAAAGTGAATAAATGGCCAACTTTAGAATCTATCAAACACTAACGAAAAATGTCATGCTATGTACAGGGTCACTCTATTACTACTGTACCTGCATGCGTGCGTGCGTGCGTGCGTGCGTGCGTGCGTGCGTGCGTGCGTGCGTGCGTGCGTGCGTGCGTGCGTGCCGGTGCGTGCGTGCGTGCGTGCGTGCGTGCCGGTGGGTGCGTGCGTGCGTGCCGGTGCGTTGCGTGCGTGCGTGCCGGTGCGTGCGTGCGTGCGTGCGTGCGTGCGTGCGTGCGTGCGTGGGTGCCGGTGCGGGCGTGCGTGCGTGCGTGCGTGCGTGCGTGCGTGCGTGCGTGCGTGCGTGCGTGCGTGCGTGCGTGCCGTTGCGTGCGTGCGTGCCGTTGCGTGCGTTCGTGCGTGACGGTGCGAAGTGCACGGGTGTTGCAATTTCGTACCCTGTCGCAGTGACGTTGTGCCGCTGCAACACTGTACTGGGTTGTTGTTCACTGGCTGGATTGTCATAAGCGTCGTGACGACAGGGTTCGAGTCTCTGATCCCAAAATCGACAGCCGTACGTTCTGTTGCACTGCTGGCAGCACCTAAAATGTGCTTTTTAAATTGCCATCTTGGATGGCTTGTACTGTATGTGTGCTCGTGATTTAGCATGTACATGGCGTTAGTAACTTAGTATATTGTATGCCAAATAAAACCATGATGAACGGGCAGGGGGGCATCTGAGGGGGGGGGGGGTTCAATGGTGACAGTTTTTCCATCGCTCCTCAACTCGATTTGATTGAGCGCATTGAGTACTTGTTGGGCCGGACAATTTTAAGGGGATCTAAAAACCCCCAAAAAACCGCAATAATTTCAAAGGAAAGGACAGAAAGTTTAAGGGACGCTTTAGCTTTAGAGTACTCCCCTTTCGAAGGCCCCTTTTGGAAAGTTACGGTTGCCAGTTTCTCACAGTCCATAGGTTTCGTGGTGGCTGTAGAGCTCTTTGATGAGATTGCTTCCGGAATCGTCGTTGACAAACAGGTTCCGATGCGCCGTTTTATTCAGTTGACACGTGGTGAAACCAACCTTGCTTATTTGGCCGCTGTAGTCTTCGACGATCCGCCTCACGACGCCTGCAGTCGGAAAGTTTATGTTAGTATTTTGTTTTGCAGGATCATTTGCGGAAATTTTGGAATTTTCAAGAAGTTTAACAAGCGGTCATTCCAGCGGTCAATGACTTGTGAATCGATGTAGGTACAAAGAAAACACGCGCTGCAATTGTAGCTCCCTGAGTCATAATGGAAACTGGCTAAACACCCTCCCACTTCCTGCCCAAAAAGCTCGAACATCGAATGACCGAAGGAGGCAAACCGCGACATTCAAAAAAGATGCTGTATTCGCATACTCGAAACAACGCCAGGCTTCGGTTGTCTTTTGGGCACCGCTGCCATCAGTCTGCACGATTTGGTCGAATTTTCGAAGCTGAACGCCGCGCAGCGTCTCTCGGAGCGGCACCGACCGCAGCACTCTTCTGCAGTAGCTACGGACAGTGGCTGAAGCAGGGTCAGGGACTGACCAATAAATCGCGCCTCGGCATTTGTGGGTTACAACGCCTTTACCACTAGCAACTGACATCAATGAAGTCTTTTCCCAACAAGGCGTAGTCCTGCATAAAATCCTTGGAATCGCACTGGTGTCGGGGCGGACACTTTTGGGGGTCCACAAGGTCCTCTGGCTCGTCCCAGGGATGCAGCTTAATGGACCTCGGATTGTTCCGATGGAAAAGACGCAAGCACGCACGCACGCACGCACGCACGCACGCACGCACGCACGCACGCACGCACGCACGCACGCACGCACGCACGCACGCACGCACGCACGCACGCACGCACGCACGCACGCACGCACGCACGCACGCACGCACGCATGCATGAACGCACGCACGGACAAACGCACGCACGCGCGCACGCACGCATGCATGAACGCACGCACGCACGCACGCACACACGCACTGGCACGCACTGGCACGCACGCGCGCACGCACGCACGCACGCACGCACGCACGCACGCACGCACGCACGCACGCACGCACGCACGCACGCACGCACGCACGCACGCACGCACGCAGACACGCACGCACGCACGTTGTCCGCCGCGAAGACGGTTCTCGCGGCACGATGCGTCTGCCAAAGGAAGGGTCCGCTCCGCTCGGTGGCGTGCGGTGCGGAGTGGCAGCGTCCGTACCACTCGGCGTCGCCTCGACATCCGACCGACTGCCGACGATCGTAGTCGCAGTCTTTGGGACATTCGTATATTCCCTGCCAGAAGACGCTGTGGGCAAGTGAGCACAAAACACTAAAGCGAAATTACGCACAACTGCTTGTGTGGCGCGCAACACTTCGAGTTTGACCGCCAGAAAGTGCTCACGGGTAAAAATACTGCCACCCATTGGTCCTCGTGCCTGAATGAGCAACGTTGGAAGCCTCGCTATGTATGTCCACTACAACGCTGTAAGTACATACTCCTCTGTCGATTGCGTCAGCATGGCCCATTGACAGTCGTACATGTATGACAGTCAATTATATGTAATTGTTTGTATTTTTGTTGTTGGATTGAGGGCAACGCTAGGAGGCCGTCAATAGCCCATTGCACATACAGTACATATACATAGCATACCGTAAATCCTCCAATAGTGCCCCCGTGGCACTATAGGTACTTTCAACTTTGCTCTACCCGGTGGCACCTTGAGCCGCATAATGAGCCAAAGACAGTCGGAAGAACGCCATCTGTATTCTAGGACAGCCATAATCGAGAACATCCATGGAGAGGGAAGTCCTTGATGTGGTGGATCCATCAAGAATCGAACCCAGAACCGTGCGAGTGAGAGGTTGATTCTCTATCACTAGGCCATACACTGCCCCGTAAATGTAATTACAATCGGCACTCATTCGGCCGCGCTACACCTTGTGGAACCAGAGCATAGGCGGCCGGCTGGCGTTGACTCGATTCAAGCAGAGAACGTAGTTGTGCCGGAGTTTCACGGAGCTGCAATCGCTGAGCAGACGATTTTCGCAGTCAGCAACGTGCTGATAGTAGTCCATGTTCTTGCAGAACTTGTGACGTCGGAAGTAGCCAGAGGAAAACTTAAAATTGAGATCAATAGGCGCGCGCGCACGCACGCACGCACGCACGCACGCACGCACGCACGCACGCACGCACGCACGCACGCACGCACGCACGCACGCACGCACGCACGCACGCACGCGCTACGCAGACACGCAGGCACGCACTTCTGGGTCGCTGAAATTATGCATATTGTTGAGAGGATTGTCATCATAGAATGCATTTGGACGAGTGCTGAACGGTCCAATGGTTCGGCTGCTCCTGTAGTAAAACATCATCGAGCGCCGATCCTTTTCGTTGGTCGTGCCGTCCAGGTATCGGATGGGAAAGTTGCGTCTGCCACATTCACATGTACATGTTACAATTTGGTCAAGCGAACAAGAAAGACGAACATAAGACGATCCTTTTAATCACGCTCACCCATTTTTTTGAGATTTTTGGTATTTTTTTACATATTTGGTTGGTTTATACACATACCGGGACATGTGCCTAGGTACAATACCCAAGCAAAATCCCAAAAGTAAGGACTGTAAAATCGGACAGAAAGGCAACAAACACTCTTTTTTTTAAATTCCACACGTACAGTACACCAACCCGTCCCAGACGAGCACCGCTCTGTCGGGCCCGTATGCGAAGACGGCCTCCAGCTGCGTGCAGTCGCCGCAGGGCGCACCGCCGACCTTGCGCCACGTGACGTCGGTGTAATGTGTCTGAAATTTGCGTATTAATTGTGGGAATAGGTTACTTTACTTTCACCGATTAAAGTCGTTTTACCTCGGCTTCTAGTGACAGTGACGGGAAATAGCAGAAGTCCGAATGGGGAATCAGACGAACGTGGAGAACTGAAAGGAGATTAGAAGCTTGTCATCGACGTGAGATGCCATAGAGGCACTTACAGGCATGTCGTAAAGCCTAAACAGACTACCATGTGCGCGCAGCGTAAAACCCTCCACGCGCTTTGGACAACAAAGCTCCGCACCACACATCGACCGACCTTTCCAGTTTATTAGCCTTCCTTTATATGCCCCCCCCCCACTACCTCCAACGGCTCGAATGAAACAATTAGCGCCCAGGTGTCAAATTGTAGGGTTACGGAACATCTGAGACTGGCACCTGCAGCGCAATGCGAAATAAACAAACACTAGAGTACTACGCACGCTTTTCCCCGTCGCACAGTCGCTCGGTCAGTCGCCGTCTGTCGGTCCACCGCCAGCGCTCTTCCACCTTTCCAAACGCGCTCATGACTTCGAGGCCCACTTGGAAACCGGTTATTAAACCGAGCGGGTCGGCTACGGTCCAAGAAACCGAAGCCCGCAGATGGTCGTCCAGTATTGAAGCGGTTTCGACACGAGGCAGATGCTCAGGGCGTCGGAAGGAGAGCGTCTGCTGCTCTGTCTCGTTCAGACGGTACACCACGAACTGGACGTCGTTGCGCTCTGAAACATTTTTCGAGCGAGTGAAATATATACAGTAATTCCTCACGAAATTGCCGTGGTCCCTTCCAAGAAAAGCCCCCTCCTATCAGAATTGCCCAGGGTATGACGACTTGATGATCATCCTAAGCACCCCGCGCAATCCGTTACGCACAATTGTGCGAGACGTGCTCTACATACCGTGATTGCATCTCATAGTTTTATGCTAAGGTACATATGGACGAAATAAAGCTGTAGGTACATTATTTTTTATCATTTATATCGGTGCACAGCAACGATGCCAAACAACGAACCCATGTTTGCGTCGTGTCTTACGCCGAACGCGGTGGGGAATTTTCGGTTGAAGACAGTCTTCGCCTCTTCATTTGAATCAAACATCGCTATGAGAGCTCTGTGTGAGTCTGCCAGACGCTGGCGCATTTGCTCGTCATAAGTCCACGAGAAATACTGGGTCATTTCGTGCGACATTTTGGTGCACAATGTCCTGCCTTCGCAACAGTCGGGCAAAAGCTCGGATTCGTAGAAGCATGACTCGTACAAGTTTGGAGATCGAGACGAACGGTACACCTAAAGGAACACTGTTCGTATATGTGTGCGTGCGTGCGTGCGTGGGTGCGTGCGTGCGTGCGTGCGTGCGTGGGTGCGTGCGTGCGTGCGTGCGTGCGTGCGTGCATGGGTGCGTGCGTGCGTGCGTGCATGCGTGCGTTCGTGCGTGCGTGCGTTCGTGCGTGCGTGCGTGCGTGCGTGCGTAAATTAAAAACACCTTGAAGCTCATCAACACTACAGTGTCGACATCAGTGTTCAGTTCCCTACTGCGTATCAAGTCTCCCACATTTTCTATCAATTTTGTTTTTGCTGTCGAGGAGTTCCAGAAGAACAACTCTTCTAACAGTTTGGCTTCTAAGATTTTCTTCGACAAATAGTGGCTTAGAGAAACCGCCGAATATGGCTCTTGTTCGAAAAGCAGACGCCAAATCGGCCGGTGATAAGCTGCATACGTCGTGGAATTAATCGGATTCGAACGAGCTTGCCTAAATATGTACATTACATATGTTTATGTCTACATTGGACAAAATGAAATAAAAGTTCGGTACTATTTAAATTCTCTTTGCGTGCACCGAAACACCAAACCTGACGAACGGTACGACGCGCGCCATTTGCGACGTAAAATATTCGTATTTCACTGTGAGTCCGCTCACAAAAGTGTCGACGTGCTCGGCAAACAATTCGAAACGGTCATAGGCAAATGTGCGTTTCACGTCGCGAACCAATCGATAAAGCGTCTCGAATGCCTCGAGTCTGGCGTCGAGCTGAAAAGACGACCATTGCAATAGTGGCAGGCCCAAAGCATGAGCACAAAGCGTCAGCAGAGTCAGGAAAGCTTCCTCGTTCCGGCCAGACGTCCAGCTGTGTACAGGGCACAGGCAGACCAACAGCACTCAGTCAGACAGTGGAGGATCCAGAAATTTTTTTCGGAGGAGGCGGGACGATAAGGACCCTGTGGATGTTGGGTCAGTTTGGCAGTGGTTTGGGTTGGACACCTAATCGGCCCATTTTGGACTATTAACCAACCAACTATTAACTACCGTAAATTTTCCAATAGTGCCCCCGGGGCACTATTTTTTCAACCTCTCCTTACCCGGGGGCACTATTGGAGGGGGGCACTATTGGAGGGGGGGCTTCTATTATTTCAACCTAAAAATTTTGAATGGTAATGCTAGTTTCGCTGTCAAAATTGCCGATTTTTCGGCGATTTTGATCACTTTTGCCACATTTAATGGTTGATTTACCGTTAATAGTTGCTGAAACGTACTATTATTGGTTAGTAGTAGTGTGTATACACGATATAAATGTACCTACCACTATATTTTTGCCCAGAAAAGGCCCATGGCACAACATACCCCTTACCCCCGGGGGCACTATTGGAGGGGGGGGGCTCTATTATTTCAACCTTGCCGTACCCGGGGGCACTATTGGAGGGGGGGGGGGTTGTATTGGAGGATTTACGGTATTAACGAAAATGTTGCTGTTTTTGACCACCCATGTACGTACGAGCATTCTTACACTGAAAACTAGGTCAGCTAGGCGCATTTCTTCGCCCACCGCCTATCCCTCCCCCCCCCCCATTTCCAGGTAGGCAGGTTACATACCTACCTACGGTAACTATGGTATACTGTACCACCTATACGTACCTGCTCAGCATACACCGCATCAATTGATTCCACCGGCTGATAGTGGCCGGGAACAAACGTGTAAAGGGGTTCCAAGTGTAGAAGTATCGGCACGGCATTTGCCCTAGTGAGGTGCTTTGGTACCGCTTTGAAGGCCAACCAGTGATCGGCCAGCGTCAGTGGGGCAAATGGCAGTGGCACATCGGTGTATAACTTGAATGAGAAATCGTCGAGCAGCGCTCTGTTTATTTCATCTATGTTCACTTCAATTTCATGTGACGACGTCGAGTTGAGACGGCGTCTGAGAAGGACGAAGAGATCTAAACGAAAAACAGCTTGACATACGTGTACCTAAATATGAGCGCAACGCAACTGATTAGTGCGGATGTTGACTGGACGAGGCAAGTAATGCAAACGGGAGAGCAGTGGCGAATCCAGATTTTTGGAAGGGGAAGGATCTTGCAGAAAGGTGATCTCCATTGAAATTTTTCGGATGTTGGGTATTTCGACGGCGGTTTGAGCAACTGATCGGCCCATTTTTGACGATTAGGAAACTAAAACGGCGCCGCATCCGAAATGTTGCTATTTTCAACCACCTGCAAGTCAGAAAAGTAAGTCTGCTAGGCACGTTTCTTCTCCCACCGCTTAGCTCTGTCTCCCTTTCCCCCTAGAATTCCGATTTCGGGAGGGAGAATGGGTCCATTGTCCTCCTCCTGGATCCGCAAGAGCGAGAGACAAAGAAGTCGGTAGAGGTTTGGAGGAGGGTATTTGCAAATGGGTAACGAAAGCATTTAGGTACACGTAAATACCCTCTTCTGTGGCCGCCAGCCGATAAACGTCCGACAAGTCCGGAGCGGGTTTCCCGATCCGTTTGTCCTCGATCGCCAGTACCGTTTGAGCCCCGTACGTAATTCCGGTGACAACGTGGGTGGCCGCAACGTGTCCCAACACGTCGGGAGGAACGCTCTTGAAGGCGTCTTGACGCGACAACACCCTGACGTGGGTCTGATGGAACGAGAAGAAGCTAATGGAGCCTTGAGGCCCAAGCTTCCGCAGTGGAGGCTCCGTAAGGAACTTCGCCGCTCCACTGACCTAAACGTTCGTAAAAGATATGTACTTAGGTTAGGGAACTCTTGAAGTCGCGAAGATAGAAGAAGTCAAACACAGATCCAACCTTCTGAAAGGTTTGGAATGGAATGGAATCACCCACGTCCCTTGCAACTAGCTACAGCTATGCTCGTTTCGTGACGGCTAATGACAATGCATCTGCATTCCTCTCTAAGGATGTACATAGTTCTCAACAACACTTCAAAACTTCGAAAAACCTGCATCTTCGGAAGCATGAACAGCATTTCCCGGTCCACACCGAACCAGTCTGCCTTCTCGCGCAGCCGTACGTTATTCCCGGCGCTGGCAAACTGGTTCGACCTGGCGCGATCGTGTTCAATCGAGCTATTAGTGAAAGTTGAGTGATCCCAGAGGCTCAGAGATGACAACTCGTGGCAGTTGAGGTCGTACAAACCACCGAGTGAAGCGAGCCTGCCCAGTGCAGGCACAACGATGCTCTCTGCGCTGATGGAGTGATACAGTCCTGAAATGGTTTGCAAATACCGTAAACCCTATAATTGGCCCCCCGGGGGCTAATTTTTTCCTTCGGGCTCTAGGAGGGTGTATAATTATAGGGGGGCTAATTATAGGGGGGGGCTTATAAACTGGAAGTGTCGATGTGTGGGGGAGCTTTGGCAAAAAAAGGGCGCGTAGAGACGATTTTTAAGGGAAAAAGACGCTGCGCACACACGTTGGTACACTCTAACACATTCTCACACAGTCTCACATGCACATACATGTACATACATACACATACGCGACCATACATACACCCAGACATGAAAATGTCGCCTTTCAGACGATGGTACCATTTAGGGAGGGGGTGTAATTATAGGGGGGGGGCTTATTAACTCAAAGTGGTCTGGGGAGGGTGTATAATTATAGGGGGGGGGGCAATTATAGAGGGGGGGGGGGCTAATTATAGGGTTTGCGGTACCTACATACGTTTAGTGGGATTCTATAGCTTGGTGAGAACTGGTGCTCTGGCATGATAATTTGTTGGTATCATGACACTGACAAACAGGTACCTACATAGTTTGCAGAACGGGTTTTAAGGAGTCTGATGAGTAAGTTCTGAGTATTGGTCACCTACCACACAATTGCCCTGCAAAGCATATGCGCAAGAGCACAGTCTTTATAGACGACATCGCACTGCCGTTTTTGTTTCGCAACTATACCATAGTAGGAGCAGCCCGGATGCCCTCGGTATTATTCATTCTACACATCTATGTAGTGTCAAGAATATTGAATAGAAGTCATCATTGTTATTGAAATAGAGAAGCATGCAGTGTCTATACGGATTCCGGACCTAGTAGGGAGCTTTGGTGATACCATCATGCCTCAGTTCTCACACAAAGCGTTCTTGCTTGTGCGCTGTTTCGACACTTAGTTCGTTTTCAAAATTTGTTGCAATAAATGCGAGATAGCAATTGCCGCACCAGTATTCTACGCATCCAGTGCGCAAAGTAGTGCATGACTTTCTTATGCGCTCCTTTTCGCAATTCGATTTTTCATTAAGGTTTTTGCAACTACTACTCTAGCGTTCCCCGACCCCCACAATCGTCGATCGCGGTGATTATTTGGTGCGCTCTAGTCGACGCCAAAATTGGCTTTCTGCATGACGACAGTGTATTAAATGTAGTGTCGTTAACAAACCCGGATATAATGCGTGCTTAGTTTAAAGCTGTGCATTGATTGCCTTACCCTTCTTGTACCCAAAGAACCTCTTGAATGAAATATAGCAAATTGAAATTGCAAATTGCTTTACAAAATTGCTTTGCCTGGAGCCTTTGCAGCGCAGCCAGCTCAGCATACGCCTTAGTTGTACAGCCTCAGTTGAACGCAATCACTAAACACACGGACACTTTAGTGGGCGATTTGTGTATAGCTTTATAAATTTGCTAAAGACATTCTCCTGTTTTGTTTGTTTCCCCCCTCAACGCAACCATTGTTTGACTGACTTGTCGACACTGCTGCCGAGACGGCACTGCCCTCTTTCTTTGTCAGATTCCATGCGTCCGATTTGGAACGGCGCTGCCAATTGAGTTGTCACACACGCAAATATCCGCACAGACAACTGCTCTACCTACAGCATCCATCGTGGGTGGGTTAATTCTGTACTAGTTTAAGATTACTCTTTGGCGGCTGGATGCAAAAGGAAAGGCATCGGATAATCACTGGCCGCTGGTAGTCGGGGGTTCGGTAGTCCCCGAACCAAATTCGGCAAGCTTTGTCCCGGCGTAGGACAAAACACGCGCTCCGAGCTCGTGCGCTCACACACTCCACTGCTAGCGAGGATCGAACCCAGGACCTTCGGTTTTGCAATTTGGTGCTCTATCCACTGAGCTATTGCAGCTTCAAGCCACAAACTGGAATACTTGGTTTTGGAGTGACACTATTCGCCATATGGTTTCTCATTTTTCACGTCTCAAGCTGGGGCCTGGATGGCCCTTGGGCACCTAAGCCTCAGCATATGTGGCCTAAGCCTCGAAAATCTGGCCTGAGCCTTGCATATCTGGCCTAAACCTCGAAAAAGCCTAATTTAGTGAAGAAATATTTTGGTGTGGTTGTTCAGAGCGCACGAGCGCGGAGCGCGGAGCGCGCGTTTTGTCCTACGCCCGGCGTTAAATAAAACACACGACCAACACGACCAACACGACCAACACGACCAACACAAGCCTAAGCCGAAACCTAAGCCTAAGCCTAAGAATAAGCCTAAGCCTAAGCCTAAGCTAAAGCCTAAGCCTAAGCCTAAGCAGAAACCTACGCCTAAGCCTAAGCAAAAGCCTAAACCTAAGCCTAAAGTTTTGGTCGTGGTGGTCGTGTTGGTCGTGTTGGTCGTGTGTTTTAGTTTACGCCCTTTTCCCTGACATCCTCACGTCTTTTGATTGATGAATGTCGTGGTGCACTTCTATGTACTGCAGAGCTGCGCTGCTCGGGTACTTTCTCGAGACGCCAGCTACATATGGATTGTGGCGTGACAGCTGTATGATCGCAGGTATAGTGGCTAAAGTTAGTTAGTGGGTAAATACCGGGCTGGTCTGGTATCCACGGTCCACCCCCCTAAATCTGAGTCTCCACTGTACCGGGCAGGTATCCACCCCACGTAATCTAACTTTTTAACATACTTCATGGTGCACAGAGCATCACAGAGGCACAAATGGACGACCGAGCTCATAGTACGCCAGCTGAACGAGGCAGGATTCCCATAGGGGGGCCCTAATTCAAAAACCGGGGACCCTCACATAACAGGGGGGTCACATTGCAATACTGGTGTGTGCGACCTAAATAGCGACTTGTAGAGTCATGTAGCGGCTTGTACGTGCTCTATAACATGTAGACAGGGAACAGTGATAGTGACTTTCTCTGGTGGTGAACTTTCAAGTCGGTCACACTCATGCTGACTATGTAGCACCGCTATGCTGTACCTTCGCTTGACGCTTCGTACGCTACATATGATCTGAAGCTACTACCTCAGCGCCCCAGCCCATTGCTTGAGTTTGAGAAATTGCTGGAACGACATTGGAGATGGGGGGGGGCTGACGGGGAGATTTCAGTTCGATAGAGGAATATAGAGGAATAGAAGCTTGGCAGCAACGCTGACGTTCCGAACGTGCAGCAGGGAGTAGGCAGTCACAAGGGTTAAGTTTTGTTTAATTGAAAAAAAAATAATAGAATTATATTTGAAGAAAATTACAAATATTTCATGCATCCCTGGGAGTCACAGACGGGCAGTATTATTATCCACCTGTTCAATTCTAATAGAGGTAGTCTTGCTGACTCGTCTAACTGACCACATCACATAGCAGACAATCAAAAAATTTTGTCACTCACTCCGAAAATCACATCACCTGAGGATCATGACCATCCAGTAGCTAGCTACTCATTCAAGTTAACGCGCACCTTTTTATCATGTCTAAAGTGCATACAAGACGCGCAAATCAGTATTTTGCATTGTGACCCCCCTGTTATGTGAGGGTCCCCGATTTTTGAATTAGGGCCCCCCTATGGGAATCCTGCCGCTGAACGACCCCAGCCCTGAGTATCTGAGAAAAATGCAAGAATGGCAATTTCCTCCATACGTGGGCTCAGGGGGGGGGGGTTTCACCCTCCCCCTGGCTATAGCCGTCCCGCATTTTTGCGGGAGGAACCCCCACCCCCCTGGCCATCACCATCCCGGACAAGTTGCGGGAAACCCTCTCTCATTATTGAAAAATTGGGTGAATATCATAGGTGGGCTCAGGGGTGGTCTAGGGGGGGGGGGTTCACCTCCCCCCTGGCTATGGCCGTCCCGATTTTTTGGGGGACCGACCCCCCCCCCCTGGCCATCGTCATCCTGGAGAACTTGCGGGAAACCCTCCCTCAATATTAAAAAAAATGGGTAAAGATGCGTGTTTTTGTTTCTTTTTCAGTGTAGTATGACCCAAAAACGCCTGAAAAGTGGTATTTAGACCTTATTTTGACCCATTTTAGACCAAAACGTACCCTTTTTTCACGTTATTATGGTGCAAAATCCTCCACTTAAACCACCCCTCCTCCAAAATTCTCGATCCCGGTCATTTTATCCGGGATGGCTCTAGACCCCCCCCCCCCCTCGAAACCCCCAGACACCCCCCCCCTGGCTTTTGGACCAATCTACACCTATGGTGAATATGCGTGTTTTTGTGTCTTTTTTAATTGTAGTGTGACCCAAAGAAGTTGTAGTGTG
>JASAMY010002533.1:0-12890 GCA_030248085.1 Paralinhomoeus sp. GSCO2_6 | reverse complement strand
TACTACGTAGCCGCTACTCCAAGCCTAGCACATGCTGTAGGTGTAGAGCGCGCCTACGCCGCTGAAGAATTGCATACTGTGTTTGCAGGCAGCGAAAGAAACTTTAAAAGTTGAAATCTCAATTTTTCAAAATAAAATTTATCTACTGAACATGTCAGACTTCTCTCTTTCAGGTCAAATCGGTTGTGCGCACCATGGGACGCGGGCGCGTGGACAACTTGATGGATCACATGCTGAAGATCATGGAGAAATACGCGGGCAACCTCGAGCAGACGATCACCGACAGGAATCGGCAGCTGGCGGATGAGATCAAGAAGTCCGACCTCATCCTCTACCAAATGCTGCCCAAGTGAGCGGGAACTCATCTGTTAGTGCGGATCTCAGAGAAACCCGCGCGTACGCGCACGCTGATGGCGTAATGGTAGGGAGTCGGCCTCGCACACGCACGGTGCTGGGTTCGATTCTTTGGGCGCCCCACAAAAAAATCAGCGCAGTGATGCTTTGTTTATCATTGTCACGTTATTGTGCAATGCAGCTAACGTTATGACCCTACGAAGGTACATATAATATGCATAGGTAATGCTGAGCACTACAGTGGAGGAGATATCGAAAAAAGTTTGTGTATGTGTATGTGTATGTATATACACAAACGATTTTTTTGTGTTTTGTGTATGTGTATTTTTTGTGTATATACGTATATTTTTTGGTTTGTGTATGTGTATTTTTTTGTGTATACCGTAGGTGCAAAACATTCGTAAATATTCGTAAGCAACAGCGGATTTGAATCACCAGGGAATCCATAAATCCTCCCGTAGAGCCCAAGGTCACTATACCTAGGTACATAGCTAAACCTGCCATTTCCTCGAGCTGGACGAACTGTGGAGAGGTGCAATATGAGTCATAGCCTCAGTGCTACCTTGTAGTCGTTTTAACATTACGAGCAATTGCACTCAGTAGGGTGGCTACATTCCTTCATCATGCTAATACTAAACTTCTCTTCGAAAACATATGCAGGATGGCAATTGCTTCCAGTGGCTGATGATTGAGGTGCTGGGAGCGAGGTACCGTGAACGCGCATAGGTGTCTTCTCAAGGGAAGTGTACGCGCATATTTGCATTACCTTTACCGCCACCCTCAAGACGAGAGAGGAAAATAGACACAAGTTGGAGTATTAGAAGTTAGAATAGTAATTAGTTAGTTAAGATCATGCATGCCAATGCCAATCTTTAGGAGGGCAGTCCATACGCACGCACACATGTACACCCGCGCGCGCGCACGCACGCACGCATGCACGCACGCGATGATGCTACAATGGCTATTGGGAATGACGATGATGCTGTTGCGTGGTTTTGGCACTCGGCAGATGTGCGTCCTCTGAGAAGCTGTGCATGACCATAGTGAAAAAAAAACAGAAGAACAAACAAACAATGAACAAATGAACATAGATTTACATGCAGAGTAGTTGCGCAAAGCCTCGATACGATTTTTGAAAAATATTATGCAGGCACCTCTCAAAATTGCCATAAAAATACAGTAGAAATACACAAACTGTAAAATACACAAACTTTGTGTATTCCATCATGTTTGTGTATGTATATGTATATTGGATTTTGCTTGTGTATGTATATGTGTATGTGTATATACGTATATAATACACAAAAAAATACACAAAAATTTTTTGTGTATGTATATACTCGTCCACCCTACTGAGCACCGAACATACCGTAAATCCTCCAATAGTGCCCCCTCTCCAGTAGTGCCTTAAGAGCAAGAAGTACTTACCATACGATTTACATTATACAGGGACACAAATCAAGCAGTGGTTATGAATAAGTGATGTGTACACTACACACATCCATAAAAGACATTTCAGGGTACTTTGAACTGTTCAATCACCTAAGAATCGCAGTACAATCCCAATAGTGAACCGGGTAAAGAGGAGTTGAAAGTATAGTGCCCCGGGGCACTACTGGATTATTTAGGGTAGCGTAGATACGGTACACGTAGTAGTCTAGTGTGTAGTGTAGCGACTGGTTTGCCACAACTTCTGTTCAGAGCGGTCGCCGATCGCCTAAAGGCCGGTCAGACGGTCGAGCCGACCCTCTTCGAGAGTGCCTCCGTCATAAATGTGGAAGTGGTACGGTTGTCTCATTTTAGCAATTCATACGCAGCTTATTGTGAAAACATACACTCGTACCCTAAAAAAAAACAGCAAAACTCTGGGGAGCTCATGCAAAAGAGCAGTCCGCTGCAAATGGTCGCCGTCCTTTCGGAGCTCTACTCCGCCTTCGACGAAGTCATCGGCGAGTTCGATGCCTACAAGGTGATACCGTATACCCTCCAATAGTACCACGGGCAAAGAAGATTGAACCTTATTACCACCACGACTTGGAGGATTTTGCGCAGTCTTTTGCGTTCGTTCGTCGACAATGCCCCAAAATCTTGCAGTAGTGTGCCCCTGAGGCGCGACTGGGGTCAACTTCGCCCATTCGGCATTTTTTCGTGTTCGCGTGCATAGAAAGGAGCAGGGGCAATTATAGGACCCAACTGGACTGGAACACCCCACATTCACATATGTCGCATGACTGAATGCCACGTGGTTGAGAGACAGGCAGGAGGGACCCCAGGATCTTGCACAAGGACCACTATGAAGACGTACACACGCACGCACGCACACACGCACCCACGCACGCATGCACGAACGCACGCACGAACGCACGCACGAACGCACGCACGCACGCACGCACGCACGCACGCACGCACGCACGCACGCACGCACGCACGCACGCACGTACGCACGCAAGCACGTTGTATAGGAGCAGTGCGTTATTGGGTGAAATGCCAAAAAAGGGAATGACGAATGGAGCCAGTACCGTATGTATACCTACACATCACTAACTGAACTGTAGTGGCAATCTCACAAATGTTAGCAAGGTGCGATTATTATTTAGGTAGGAACTTTGGATGTGCCAGGTTGATGGTAATGACCAGACATAGATGAGATGTGAAGGGATTGCCGTTGCTTTCTGTTTGAGTGGGCTCACACAAAAAAATGCCGAATATGTGACGTCTTGCAGCATTTGGTTTGGTTTTTACACACGGTTTGTTCAAACTGAAGTTGATCTGCTGCAAAGCGTAAGTGGCTATACATAAATGAGGCATGCCTTAATTGATACCCCTCTTTTTCAAACTGGGCTCCAACAAAAGAGCGTCGCATATTCACCTTTTTTTGCAGCCACCTGCAAATTTTTCCTTACAGTGTTTTTTTCGTAAGACAAACATCGATGCATAAAACCTATACAGGCACCCGCACGCACGCAGGCACGCACGCACACATGCATGCACATACGCGCGCACGCACGACATATGTACCATGTATGACATATGTAGCATGTTTGGTAGAATCCCTCGAGTGCAGTAGGAGACACTCATTGTATAGAATGTGAGCATGTGGATTGAAAATAGGTACTCATGTATTTTTCATTGACCAAAGTTGTGCACAACTGATTGTCATGCAAATGATACCAAGCAGGATGACGTATCAGCAAATGGCACGGCTTGCAGAGAAACTACAAACAGAAGCCACTGCGGATAATATTTTTGGGTAATGTGTATGTATGTATGTACAGGGTGTCCCAGGGGCTCGGAGCCGACTTTGATCGCTCGCCACTCGCTTCCATGTTGGCCAATCTTCTTGAAATTTTGACATGTTATACCTTAAACCTTTATTTAGATACGTGCAAAGTTTTAGCCAAATCGGCCAAACGAATAAACTTTTATTTGCGTCTGCACAAAATCAACGGTTTTCGTCGAAGTGGCCGCCATCCACAGCGATGCATTTCTCACAGCGGCCTGCGACGGAGCGGCACATTTTCAGGCAGAAGTCAGCGTCTAGGTGGGCAAACGCGTTTTCTATCGCGTTTTTCAACCGCCAAGGCCGTCTGGCCGCCAAGGTCGCCGGATCTCACAACAGTCGATTTCTCGGTATGGGGGATCGTCAAAGACATTGTTTACTCTCAGCGCTCCACAAGCGTCGAATAGTTGAAAGACGCGATAGAAAACGCGTTTGCCCACCTAGACGCTGATTTCTGCCTAAAAATTTGCCGCTCCGTCGCCGACCGCTGTGAGAAATGCATCGCTGTGGATGGCGGCCACTTCGAAAACCGTTGATTTTGTGCAGACGCAAATAAAAATTTATTCGTTTGGCCGATTTGGCTAAAACTTTGCACGTATCTAAATAAAGGTTTAAGCTATAACATGTCAAAATTTCAAGAAGATTGGCCAACATGGAAGCGAGTGGCGACCGACCAAAGTCGGCTCCGAGCCCCTGGGACACCCTGTATGTGCCTGCCGTATGTACATAGGTACGCATGAATGTGGCGTGCTACGGACGTGAATTTCACGAAATGATGCGAGGTGGAGTACTATGGCCAGTCCAGCAGCAGAAGAGAGAGAATGTGCACCGCAACCTAATGGTTTAGCTATTCAGATGACTGTAGGAGAAGCAGTGCCATGCCTGGAAGACCGGCGGGGAACGCCCTGCTTGGGCCGACTGTTGAGTCGTCGACGTTCACCCACTTGGACTTGCCCGAGTTGACCGTCCTGCACCCAGGCCGTGTACGTGTAGTGGTCGCTAAAAGGGCTGTCTCCCCTGTGCTCAACAATAGGCTCCTTTTGGCAATATGGCTCCCTTTTTGCATCAGAGCGTCTTGACTCTAAGGAATGTAATCTTGTACATCAAAAGGAGATCATCTTTATTATTGATGTCAAGTCTCTTCGACCTAACCACACCAAAATATTGCCATTTCCCGGTTTTGGTATAACGGGGAAAGCATTTTGGTGCGTCCAATGTTGTCCAACTGCTGCAGCTAGTCAACATCTGTTTGGGCAATATTATAGCGAAGCTCTGTCATGCACTGCTTAAGAGCCTATAGAGCATCGGAACTTGTGGTTGCTGGTAAATTATGTGTGTGTGTGTGCGTGCGTGCGTGCGTGCGTGCGTGCGTGCTCGTGCAGTTGTTGTGCTATATTGCTGCATCGTAGCGTAGTGATGTAAAGAATCAAAATGATCGCATTAAACTAGGCGGTCAACTTTTGTGTTTTAGCCGAAGTGATGCGACGTACTCACATCAAGTTTCTTGCGAAGCAGCCCATTTGACGGTGTGCGTGCGTGCGTGCACTTCTGCAGTGCCATATTGGTTCGTTGGAGCATAGCGGTGTAAAGAATAAAAATGATCTACACGTGCAGGCGGTCAACTTTCGTGTTTTAGCCAAAGTGATCCGACCTACCCATATCAATATTTATCGATTATTCCGGAAGTGAAAATATTTTGGTGCGTCGGATCATGTCGACTTCAAATAATGAAATGTTCTCCATCGAAGGGCGATCAACTTTATTATTGATGTTTAGGCCATCCGACCTAACCACACCAAAATATTGCCAATTTCCATTATCGGTATAATGGGGGGAGGTATTTTGGTGCGTCCAATTTGTTTCAAATGTTGATAGTGGTCTAGATCATGTCTGGGCAAGCAACTTTCCCCATTATAGCGAAGCTCTGCGATGCACCATTAAAGAGCCTATAGGGTACGGAACTTTTGGTTGAGATTTTTGATCACTAATATCTCATTATCAGTGATCAAGATTTGGGTTCAGTGGCTTGGCATAGACTTCCCATAAGAAACTGTTCAAGGAAATCAAAAAAAAATTGGGGGTTAATTGGGCACTTTTCGAGATTTACTCTTGGTGGAAACCACCCCAAAAAAACGACTATGTCCGAAAAAACGCATAAAATCGACGATATCTCAAGTTTGGTAGGACGCAGAGACGATTCCTTTGGTACGCAAAATTGCCATCATGGGTCGGCTACACATGCCAAGTTTCATCACAATTGCCCACGGTGCTCGCGAGTGGTGCTCCAAAAACTGGGTGGAGAACAAGAAAAAAAAGACACTATTCCAAAACCTTTTTGGGCGTTTTCCCTTAACGCGCAATAGTATTGAAACGTGCTGTGGCGCGTACGGTCTCCCGATGAGTGCGCTTCTTTTGAGCCATAACGCGACCAAATCGGTTCAGGCAATCAAAAGTTATAGGCGATCAAAAATCCGAATTCTCGCGCGCGCAAGTCGTCACATATTAGGGTTGTACGCTGACGCGTACACCCTGATTACCACCACGACTTGGAGGATTTTGCGCAGTCATTGCGTTCGTTCGTCGACAATGCCCCAAAATCCTGCTGTAGTGTGCCCCTGAGGCGCGACTGGGGTCAACTTCGCCCAACCCCTTGGCTGGCACTGCTGGGCAATTTGTACGTTCCACGGAAAGTGTCACCAAACTTTGATCGCTTCTAATCTCACCTGTCAGGAAAGTGTCATTCGACACAACTGATGCAGCGGACGCTTTGCAGAATGCATCTATACAACAACGCAAATTTGCAGCGCGACGCAGGGTTGGCTACTTTGGAAACCGTCAAAGTTTGGACACTTTCCGTGTGTAGCACACACACGCCCCCCAGACATTGAAAATTTGAGCTTTAGTCCGAGAGCGTGGGCGACGACCTGCTGGTCTGCAGTGGAATGCCCGTCAAGAACGGAGACGCGCACGCGGGCGTGTTGGCCGATCTGGCGCTGAAACTCGTCGCGACGGCCAAGGACCTCTACATGGCCCACTTGCCCGACGATCACATCACCTTGCGCGTCGGACTGCACACTGGTAGGAGACCTCACGCGCCGGCACGCACGCACGCACGCACGCACGCACGCACGCACGCACGCACTTACGCACACACGCACGCACGCACGCACGCACGCACGCTCGCAAGCGCGCACGCACGCACGTAAGCACGCACCGGCACGCACGCACGCACGCACGCGGCACGCACGCACGCACGCACGTCACGCACGCACGCACGCACGCACCGGCACGCACGCACCGGCACGCACGCACGCACGCACGCACGCACGCACGCACGCACGCACGCACGCACGCACGCACGCACGCACGCACGCACGCACGCACGCACGCACGCACGCACGCACCGACACTCACACACGCACGCATACGCACACACCGGTACACTCATGCACTTACAGGACCGATAATCGGCGCGGTCGTTGGCACGAACATGCCGCGCTACTCGCTCGTCGGCGATACCATCGGTGTGGTCGAGCGTCTCACGGAGACTGGCAGGGGTGCTGATTTTAATTTCATTTTGTTTAATGTTGACATTAATTTCACAGTGAGTTATACACTTTTCTTCTTTAAATAGATTCTTTTGTCAAGTTGTGGTTCAACAGTTGTTTGGCTCTGATCTGACCATCAAAGGTGGATTCGAAAGAAGTTGTACGCTACAGACGGCTTTTAGGTTCCTGCATCCACATCAGCGAGGAGAGCAATCGCATTTTGATCGAGGTTCTCGGAGGCTACATCACCAAGCCCAGAGGGGAGCTTGTCATCAAGGTGTGCAGGCTGCATTTCGTTCTTGAACCGAAATTGTCAGGGTAAAGTTGTCTTTGCAGGGAAAAGGCGTGATGTTCAGCTACTGGCTCATGGCCAAGAGCTCACACCAAATCCAGGACCACACGAGCGACACGACCAGCGGCAAGAGCGGCGAGCGCACCGAGTCTCGTTCTGCCTTCATCTTTTTATCGTTGCATTAGTACAAGTAGACCGCGGTTGCCCCCCATGCCATGTACGGCAGAAACCGCGAGACGCTAGTACCGTAAATCTTCCAATAGGGCATCCTCCAATAATGCACCCTCCAGTGCCCTGGGTATGGCAAGGTTGAAAGCATAGTGTTCCGGGACCACTAATGAAGGATTTATGGCATGCCTGATTGCCTGTAAACAAACAAAATAAAAACAAACAACTCGTCCATTTCAGTCAAGTGACAATCGGCAACACGAGCTCAAGTCAGGGCACGCTCCAGGACAAGGAGTACCATGGACACCACGGGGCCAAGCGTAGCGAGGAGGACAACAGCGGTCTGGAGCAGCACGTAAAGCACGAGCACAAAAAGGACAAGAAAAAGAAGCTCAGCAGCGAGGAGAGCGGCAGCAGCGGCACAGAGAGAAAGGAGGCAAAGGACAAGAAGAAGAGACACAAACCCAGGCCCAGAAGTCGACAGGTGCGGCAACAAACTATCGTATGCCCTCTAATTGGCACCATGCGCATACACACGCGCATACACACGCGCATATCGCTGCGCGCACAAGCACACACGGAAGGTAGAAGGGATTACACATTTCGCACGCACGCACGTACGCACGCACGCACGCACGCACGCACACAACACATTTCCGAACTTCACTATCAAACCTTCAGTTGAAGAGTCCTCCGCCCTCTCGTCACCACAAGCTATCCGATTCCGAAGACGTCGCCAAAGAACGGGACAAGGAAGAAGAAAACGGAAAGAAGAACGGAAAAGAAGATAAAGAAGCGGAGAAAAACGAGGAACAAAAGCACAAAACTCTAGAAGCAGAGGACAAAGATTTTGAAGAAGTGGTGCACTTGGACAAATAGGATTTTGTTTGTGTTCTCTATTGCAGGTGTGCTGCCCTGCCCCCATGATAATATTTGGATATTTTAATTCATCATACGATTTGATAGATTTTGATCGTGCGATTAGACTTGCCCTTCTACAACAAAAAACGAATCACGTGTCGTTTGTATCTGTCGGTACTTTGCTTTCTGGTGATTTTTTTTGTCCCGACGTTTCGCTGCATTCTCACAAACGGTATCTCTGTGTATTGTTTTGTATTTTTGTTTGTTGTTGTTTGTTTGTTGCTTTCAATTCGCCTTTCCAAGGCGTCACAGAGAAGAGTAAGAGCGTCACATGATCAAAAGCACCTTACATAGCGCCATCACGGGTTACATCATGCCTTAATGATATAATGGTCCTGTTTAAATAGTGCGTCGTGATGAAATAATATATACGGTATTCTGAGTATTTTTAATTAAACAACGATCGAATTGGTGGTTTTCACCGCTTGACCGACTTCGCGCATCGCTTCCTCTTTCTCGTTCAGGTAGCGGTAGCAACGGTACACTATGCAGGCGCACCTATAGAATTTGCATCAGTGAATTTGCATTACAAATTTTTGCATTCAAATTTTTCTAACATTATTTGCATACACACCTACAATATTGTTTTTTGCATACCGTAGCTGTCTCGAACAGTTGCTACACTTTGCACAGTTTTTTGTAGGACCGAGGTTTCAATTGCTGGCGACTGCGCTGCCATTGCACGCGCCGCGTTTAATAAAGCCCCACCAAATTCAAGAATTCTTCAAATTAAAAAAAATGCCAAACCGCACCAGCAGGTCAGGAATGCGGTTCCAACTTCGGACAAAAGAGTGATCAGGACCGTAGTGGTGGTTCTGCCTCGTTTCTTGTGGTCCTTGGTCAAGTATCGATCGCTCATCAGCTCGACTATGTCTTCGATTATAGCTACGGCTAGGATGAACAGTAGAAGCGCCGCGAGGAAGAGAAAGGGCACGAGACAGCGCTTGCGCTGCTTGATGGTGCCGTAGATCACGAGGACGTAAGAAGAGGTCTTCAAGGTGTAGAACGTGATCGAGAACGCTGTAATTAATGGGGTACTGAGTAGAAAGTCTCTAGAGTGCTAGTGTGCGTGCGTGCGTGCGTGTCTCCGATGCGTGCGTGCGTGCGTGCGTGCGTGCGTGCGTGCGTGCGTGCGTGCGTGCGTGCGTGCGTGCGTGCGTGCGTGCGCCCGCGCATGCGTGCATGCGTGCCGGTGCGTGCGTGCGTGCGTGCGTGTGCGCGCGCGTGCGGGCGTGCGTGCGTGTGCGCGCGCGTGCGTCCGCGCGCAAGCGCGCACGCCTGTTGGGAGGAGTGGTGGGGGGTGGGTTTTGTTCAAAACATTCTATTGCCAAAAAAACACAAAAACTCGGAATGTTTTCAGTCTGGAGAAGTTCGGAAAACTGCAGAAAATGCCAGCTTGAAGGGGGGACAGTGTACATAAGAGTACAACGTCTAAAAGTAGAAGAAGGGGCTGCCCATGCGAACCGATGAACTTGGTGTGACTGTTGAAGGCGGAGTCCCTGAAAGCCTGTCCGTTCTCGTTGCGGAACTGGAGCATGTCGACGACGGAGCGGCTGATCAAGATCGCCTCCACGAAGACCACGACCACGGTCATGACCAGCGTCGCGGTGCGCACGTGCAGCAGG
Organism: Paralinhomoeus sp. GSCO2_6; assembly: GCA_030248085.1. NCBI lineage: Eukaryota > Metazoa > Nematoda > Chromadorea > Monhysterida > Linhomoeidae > Paralinhomoeus > Paralinhomoeus sp. GSCO2_6. The sequence goes on along the minus strand of JASAMY010002533.1, from coordinate 2,702 downwards.
CCGCACAGCGCCTTGTGCCGACGCGCCGTGTCGTTGAACGGACTCGACATCTACGCGGGGCGGTGGTGCACGCACCGGCACGCACGCACGCACGCACGCACGCACGCACGCACGCACGCACGCACGCACGCACGCACGCACGCACGCACGCACGCACGCGCGCGCGCGCACGCACGCACGCACGCACGCACGCTCGCGCGCACGCACGCACGCACGCACGCACGCACGCACGCACGCACGCACGCACACACACACGCACGCACGAACATGTATACAGGGTGGTCCAAAAAAGTATGCCCCTTTGAATGTTTCGTTTACCTATGACGTCCATTGAGGTATTTATTTGAAACTTGGTGTGTCTATAGTCCAATTCAATCTATACATCCTCTCCAAAATTTATTAGAATCGCGCTTTGTTCAGGCGACTTACGCCAATTTTTCCGAAGTTGCTCAAATTTCGAAGTCACAGACCACATTGAAGTGGTCCAAAAAAGGGTACCCCCACTAACTCGGGCGTCCCAATTGGATCGGCCTGAAACTTTGCAGCTTATAAGGCACACCTCGAGCCTAAAATTTCAGCCTAATCCGTTCAGGAAAGCGTGGGTTACAGGCTATGAAAGACCGATGAAAGCAAAGGAACATGTTTTGCTGTGTGGTTTGTTGTGTTGAGGATGCAGTAACGGTCGTTTTGACCGAGTTATGTTGAATTGGTGTATTCGAAAGAGTTGTTAGCTCTTATTTAAATTACCATTCAAGACATCAGTCTGGATCTAAAATAAGCATTTTTTTTAAAGCGACCACGTTTCACTATTGGTGTCAAACGCTCTCTTTGCAGCGTGGCAAGGTTTGTTTGGCAACAAGTGCTAGCGTTGGGACTTGAAAATCCTATTCATGTCGTGGGGTTGCTCCAGGCAGTTCATTATTTTTTTTAGGAGCGAGGATCTCATGAACGCAAACAGCACAGTGGTCGGCCTCTGTCAGTGCTGACAACGAATGTCAACAAGGTTCGGCTGCACAGTCTTTTGATAGTCTTTGAGTCCCTAAAAGAGCGTATTCAGAAAGAGCCGAGGAAGAAAATGGATCACGATTGGATTCGACGTGCGATTACTGATTAGATAGAAGGGACGGATTTAGCGCGTCTGAGAGCGAATGCGTCACTTCACGGCGCGCAACTTGAGCACTTGTTTAGAAAGTTTAATTAAATGATGTATCTATAATTACTAAAGCACAATGTCTGTCTGTCTGTCTGTGTGCAACGCAGCGCAGAGAGTTGCGCTGGATGGATTGAGCTGAAATTTTGTATGAACCTGCCGTGGGAAACTTCACCGTCATTAAGGGCCGGATTTGCGATAGCTACCGTAATCCGTGAGTTATGCAAATTTCGCATACGTGTTTGATCGAATTTGAGAATTTAGTGTCAAATCTGCTTGGGATATATGTAATCGACCGTGGTGGTCACGAATGTGGCATTCGTTTTTCAATCCGCTACAGTAGTGACAAGATATGGCATTATCCTTTTCTACAGTAGTATGACTGTTTGTGGGTTCTGTCTGCAATGCAGCACAGAGTTCTGCTGGATGGATTGAGCTTGAGCTGAAATTTTGTATGAAGCTTGCTTGGCACATTTTACCATAAAGATAAGAGTGGCACTACTGAAGCTATCGTAATCCATGCGTTATGCAAACATAAATAAATTATATGATAATGCAGCACACTTTATGCGTTCTTCTGACTTATCAGAAAGCAGTTTAGACGTGTTTAGAAAGCAGTTCCGTACAGATTAATGGTGTAGTGGTTATGATGTCCATTACTTTTCTGGAGGTCCTGGGGCAAACCTCTGCCATAAAAACACTTGTAACTTTTTTGTTTATAACTTTTTTGTTTTGCACGTGTTTATGCTATAAAAACTTTGAACTTTTATTATTTTTTACTTTGTTTTACAGGTGTTAACGCTATAAAAACTTGTATTACACGCACATGCACGCACGCACGCACGCGCGCACGCACGCGCGCGCACGCACGCACATGCACGCACGCGCACGCACGCACGCGCACGCGCGCGCACGCACGCACATGCACGCACGCGCACGCACGCACGCGCACGCACGCGCACGCACGCGCACGCACATGCACGCACCCACGCACGCACGCGCACTCATGCACGCACGCACGCACGCACGCACGCACGCACGCACGCACGCACGCATGCGCGTGTATGTGTTAGCGTTTTAGTGGTGCATTGTTTTAGTTTTTCTTGGCGTTGAGCACTGATCGTCGACGCATAACGTAATAAACGAAATATTGTGGTGCGTTTCGCCCGGTCCAATGGCCCAATGAACTTGCATTTCCCTGAAAAAGAAAACGGCTGAAAACATTTGATGCGTCCGTGCCCGCTGCTGCGTCCGATGAAAACTTTCTTGATTTTAGGCTTTGCTTAGGCTTAGTCCAAACTTTGCTTAGGCTTATGCTTTGGCTTTGATTTGGCTTAGGCTTATGCTTCGCTTAGGCTTAGGCTTCGCATAGGTTTCGGACGCAGCGGACGCGGACACAACAATTGTGCTTTGCCAAAAAAAGACGACGTAAGAAAGACACAAGCCCAAGCCCGCCGAAAACCGCCCGCCCACGGCGCGCTGGAATGGAATCGGAAACGTCGGACCGCGATCCTAGCTTAGACCAGGTCCAAAGGCCTTGCGCCTGCAGATG